>JAOEGS010015154.1:0-91421 GCA_025447755.1 Corythornis vintsioides
TCCTTCCTTCCTTCCTTCCTTCCTTCCTTCCTTCCTTCCTTCCTTCCTTCCTTCCTTCCTTCCTTCCTTCCTTTTCAGGTAGGGCCTCTACTCCTAGTACAACTCTTCAGTAATAGCCCTGGCTGCTTCTCTCCATGCTTTGGAATGCAATGCAGCCCTCAGACTAAGCAGCTTTGCAGAATTTAAGCCAGCCAGGAAGAGTGTTTCATGTCAACAGCTGTGATCTGCCATTCTCCAAAGACTTGACACAGTTTAGCACATGCATACAGGCAGGAGCCATGCCTCAAAGACTGCATGTTTAATTACTAATTTCTATGACAAACCTCAGCACTTTCTTACTCTTATTTTCTCTGGTAGCTCCTGGCAGGAGATGGCTTTATCCCAGCATCCATTTCTTGCATAGCAAAAGAGAGAGTTGACACCACCCCAGACAAGAGTCAAGGAGGTGAGAGCCAAACCTACACTAATAGTGCTGGCCGAAAGCTGGTGAATACTGCAGGGCTGGTCACATGCTCTGACCAGTTACTGAAGGCAGGCAGGCGTACCAGGAGACTGGGTAGTTGGGTGGCCACACCCCCCCAGTGCCTCTGGGCAGCCCTGTGGACAGCTAGCTCTCACACCTGCATGATACAAACCTACATCTCCTCCTCTCTTCAAGAGCATGGTCCATTGGATCACTAGACCTGCAAAATGACAGAAACAGAATTTTCCTCCCAATCAATACCCCAGGGGCCATGCCAGGACCCTCCACCTTCTGCCTGCACCCAGCAGGCACCAGCTGGCCTCACAATTGGGTGTAGAAAGCAAAAGCAACCATCAATGCCAGGCCCAACCCAGGGCAACCAGCACCATTTTCAAGGTGCTCCCCTTTACTTTAGCAGCCTTCACCTTCACATCTCTGTGCTGCATGTGACCCTCCCCACCAGGGCAGGCAGTCTGCCTTCAATCATGCCTTCATAGGTGTTGTGAAAGTTAAGCACACCTAGAAAGTCTCTTGAGAAGTCCCTCTTGTCCACAGTGAACAAAGAGTGAGATGGTTCTTCCCACCCTCTGTAATTAACAGCCAGATATGACTTTCCACCTTCCAGCATTATGACGTAACTCAAGGCAGATCATTACCACCCTTCTGGGTGGTGTAGGAGATGAGACTTTCCTCGGCGGGGGGGGGGGAGGGGGGTTCCACCTAACCCTGAGGCAGCTTCAGTGTTGAAAGTGTGTCTGTTTCAAGGGATAACTTTACGAAGACCAGTGCTGACTAATGCCATGCAGTTAGTTGACCAAGCCCTTAGCTCTTGTTTCATATGTTATTTCTGTCCCCTTGCCAAATGTTACGTTTACTGGGTTCAAACTAAGGGCAACAGCAGGTATCCAAAGTGCATAAAAACAGAAACAGAGCTTCTGGGAAACTCCTCAGCTCCAGGTTGCTTCTGCTGTAGCAGATGCTAAAAATTTAGCAATGTTCTCTGTTGCCTGGGAGCTAGATTACAAGCAGAGCCAAACAACAGTTGTGTGGATTTGGTTTAATGTGCAAGGATTAGGCAAGACTTTCAACACAGGAACACAAGAGTGGAAAAGGTGATCTGGCATCATAGCTCTTGACTACTTCTTTTGAAAAGGAGAAATTTTAATTTTTCTAGCCACTTGAGATAGGAAAATTTTATGTACATACTATAGGACAGTGGTCATAAGTGCTGTCATATTTGAAACCACTGAGAATAGTGTTTCTTATGTGTTTTCAGTGTTTTTCATTTAGTCATCTTGATTAGATATGTAGTATTGCCTTTTCTTCCCATGTGAGCTAACCATCTTTCTGGTCCCCTCATGACATGTATGAATATCAATCACTTATTCTATTGTTCAAACTAACAAGGAGAAAATTTAACTCTATTAAACTGATTCATGGTTTTATCATGTCCATCACCCCCAGCTTTCAACACTGATTATCACAGCAAATTTTCAATCACTTCATCTTGCTTCTCACCACCCTAGAGATGTTATTAGCACATCACGAACATAACCTCTCTTGCCTTATTATTTCATTATAACTCTTAATGCTGCAGCAGCGAGTGACCTCCTGTGATCAGACTGCAGTTTTGCAGGGAAATCCGGACACATCCTGGTGTTTTTAAGAATTCAAAATTTGTTTCCCTGCATTACATTCACTATGTGATGCCGCAGCAATGCTGGCAGACTTGATGAGCTGCATGGCAGGCAGACCTTGCTAGGGATTGAGCTCCTTGTGCGGTTGCAGGTTTTCTCTGGGTTTATCAGTTGGATAGCTCAGAGAGGCACACTCTCCCCCCGGAGTGCTGGCCCAAATCTCCATGACAACAGATTTCGGAGGGAGGCCTGGCATATTGAGTGCCAGAAGGTCATAGCAGCAAAAAAATGCATAGCAGGGAAGAGGTCAAGGGGCAGCTTCCAACACCGTCAATTGTAATGTAGTTGGAGTTCACTGGCTTCACACAATGAGGCTTTGGAAACAATTTTGTGAGAAACAATTGCCAAAGAGACTGAACCTAATGAACCTAGTGAAATCCTGTGTATTTCTATCCGTTATTATGTTTTTTATTACTGTAATGGAGAATAAAGATAGCACAAATACATTTCTTGCCCCATGGACCTTGTGATCTAAATTCAGGGTGAGGGACAGAAAGCTTGGTAGACAGACAAAAGGTGATGGTACGCAGTCCAGCTCCTTAGGATCCATTTTCCAGTGTAATTCATTTTCAGCTCAGTTTTCTAAGGAATTGGAGCTGTGCAATTGCAGTGGCTGCCAGTCCTCCTGTCTGCCACCCCTCCTGCAAAGACTCTTGAATCTTTGAGGCTATTTTTACCAAATCTTTCAAAGAAGTAGACGTCTCAAAGATATTTAAATCCTACAAAGAACACAAAATGCCAATGACTGAGTAAAGAATACTGAGGTACTGCCCCAAAGGAGGTCAGGAAAGGGTGGATCTGCCCTCCTTCACTGCAAGAGGTATCACTACACTGTGTGAACAGCATGTGTACACTGGCAAGCTGGGCAGCTCACACATAGCTCTGAACCCACTGTAGCATATGTTGCCTCTTGAGCTGCCAAAAATATAAAGGCATGAGAGGAAGATGAAGCATCACAGTGAGGAATTAGAGAAAACATGAGGCACAGCTAAAGGAACAAGGTGACAGAGTAAGGGAGGAGATCTGGCCAGTGTTACATGAGAGCGGGTGCAGGGATGAGGATGAGGTGACCAGAATAATCATGTGTGAGAGAGTGTGAGGGGATGTGTTAAATGACCCAGGTTTCCCAGGTTCTGTCCACAGAACAACTACAGGGAAATAACTTCTGTGCACATGATGTCACTGTGCATCTGCAAAAGCTGCTGATATGAAATCCAGGGCAAGCCAGGTCCCTGGTTTAGCTGAAAAAGTGGCACAATGGAGTCAACAGCAAATCAACATCTGCCCTACTGGTAGGAATTATCTTCAAGGAAAGGTAAGCTTGTCATTCATTGAGCCTCTCAATCTCCTGTTTACTTCCCAGGGTCAATAATAAAACTTCTAAGCAGCCTAAGTGCAGTGAAAGCATTTTGTAAAGTGCTCTAAGCCCCACATGCAGAGCTTCTACACCTGAATATGTGTTCTTCCAGCTTTCCTCCTGCTCCTTGTGCACACATAGCTCACTGGAATGCTTTATTCAGGTTTCAATCTGCCTGCAAATGCTCCCAGGCATCTGCTTATGCAAAAATAAGTGGATTTTTTTTCCCACAGGTATGCCTGCCATATATAGCAATTATGAAAAGAAAAATAAACCATAAATATTTTATATTATCTTCTGTGCACCTTTGTTCTCACCCATTCTATAATGAAGTAATAAGTGTGATGGTCATTGCTGTAAGCAGCCTTGAAGAATACCAGACACCTGTCCACCACTACAGCTGTCACATGCAGTCCCTGCTCATCCTGCCATTCTCCATGAATTCCTCCTTAGGCCACACTTACCTCTAATGAGTGCTAATTCCTTTTCCTTTACACAACTTCTTAAAGTGTCCTATTAATGTGATGCATGAACTAAGCAAGCCACAAGAACAACAAGAGGAGCGTATATTTGGTTAGCTTATTTTGTACAGCAGTGATAACATATACAGAGTAAATCCAGATTATGGTCGTGGTTATTCTTGAGCAATTTCTTCAGAGCTAGTTGTATTTCACATGAGTAATTGGTAGCTGGGTTAAAAAATAAAGAATGACAAATAAAAATAACTTCATTGCATAGGTTAGAGATTTATATAGAATGACTTTTTCAGGATTATTACTTTACTCCACTGTACAAGAAAAATAGCTCTGCCTAAGGTTAGGTTTTACATTTCTGGATTTTAAATTTTTTTGTATACAAAATACTTGCTGAGTGTAAATTACTATGCTCCAGAGAGTGCTGCATACTGATAGATCATTTTTTATCCCCAAATAATCTAATCTGATCATATGGAAACCATACTGAACTCCAGAAACCTGGATGCCTTATGGGCAGGCTGCCAGCCAGGGTAAACCAAAGACATTCTGTCCTTGGGGTGGGAAAGGTACATGGCTGGCATGAGCTCTAAAAAAAAAAGAAAAAAAAAAAAAAAAAGAAGGCATCAGGAAGTACCTTGGCCAAAAGAAACTTGGCAGAGCAGCATTTTAGCTTTGCTGAGGGGCTGTGTGTGCCCATTGAAGCGGTGACATCTGTGGAGGAAGGGCAGAGAGCGGGTACAATGCAGTTTTATGGCAGTGCTGCTTAGTCAGGGAAAGGGACTCCAAAGGGAGCCGATGCAGCCAGCTGGCTTGCTGATGAATGGAGTAACCATTTTGGAAGAGATCAAAAAGCTAACGAGTGCCACAACAACCCCCATAATGACAGCGGTAGGAATTTCTGAGGGTTAGTGAAGCTTGAAGTATATAGGAGTGATTTCAGGAAATATTCAGCTCTTTTGGGATTCTTAAATCATTAAAAATTAATTTGAGCTCAGAAGCAAGCCAACACAATGACAAAATTCCAAAGAATCTGAAATTCAGCACAAATGAATGGAATACAGACAGGATACTGTGCTTTTGTTCACAAAAATGAGTGCAGAAATTTAGTGTATTTTGTATTGGCATGATGGATTCACACTGGATTCAGATGTGTACATCATGGAGTTGGTCTCAGTGCAGAGCACAGCAGAGGATATTTTTTTGTCTGAAATGTGTTATGGTGTGCAGAAAAAATAGCTCCTAAAGATAGATATATTTTTTTAATCATGTTACTGCATTACTGAATTCTAGGAAATTTTTTTTTTTCTTTCATAACCACAGTTACAAAATCACAGTAACTGCAAGACCACTGTCAACAGATCAGTTCCAAAAAGTAAATGAATTTCTAACCCTGAACCTCTCCTTGAACTTTCCTGTGTAATTTTAATTTACCTGCTTAAAAGCCAAATTCTTCTTCTTTTTCTTTTTCCCCACTTTGAAAGTGCCATACAAACAGCAGGGAAATTACTTCAGTAAAGCAATAAAATTGATTGCAGAGTCACTATATCAAATGCTGTTCAAAACACAGAGAAATACATTTTTTTCTCTTATGTCTTCTAATATCATAATGGGTGTTGTATCAGTACTACAACAATGGGCAAGGTAGTTCCAGGGAGCATTGCAATTTTCAGCTGGCAATGGTCCTTCTGCTATGTATTACCTTTTAAGATGCTTTTCTGGCATCTAACATCTGCCTTCAGGAAGATTTATATGCTATTTTAGTTCATTTAATTTCTCTTCACTGTTAATGTGCCTTTGTTTTTGCCGTGTGGAGTTCATTAACTGCACCAGAAGATGGCAGCAATGGAAACCACTTTCATGCCCTCCATTCATAAATTACATTTCATGCTGAGCAGCAATTGGTGATATGATGATAACAATCAGCGTTTAAAATTTGTTTAAAAAAAAAAAAAAAAAAAGAAAAGAAAAGCAGTCTTCACAGTTGTAGACAGTGAAAGTGGTTAGAAAAGCTGTGAAATGTGGATGGAACTTCCTATATGCTTCCTTCCCAGGATCTGAAAGTAATTTTTTTCAATGACCAGTTTGCAAAGATGAGGAATAGAGATGTCAGTAAAACTGTTGGAAGGCATGACTTTCCCAAAAAAGTCTAAAGTAGCCTTAATTAGTTTGAGCTTAATGGCACACAATAAAAAACATTTGCAGTGTAGAAGGACCAGTGAGATTCTGCAGAGAAATCATGAAGATCAGAGATATGTTTTTGGGCTGTTGGACTTGCAGCCTGGTCTAGTTAAGGGTGTCCCTGCTCACTGCAGGGGGGCTGGACTATATGACCTTTGGAGGCCCCTTCCGGCCCTAAACATTCTATGATTCTATGACTTTGTTATGTGTCACTGATTCGATGAGAAGAGGCAATGGGAGTAAGCTGTTTATAAAACACATGATGGAACACATAGAGCCAGGCAGAGCATTTCCTTAGGAGGAATGAGCGTTTACACAGGCAAATTAACATACATATTTCCCACAGGACATAAGCATTATTAGACCTGTTATGGGCTTCGTCAGCAAATGCTGAGAAAAAGAAAGGATCTTAATTACCCTTCTGAATACAGACCAGTCTTCAGGGCAATACAGCTGCTAAACTTACTGACACGGGTTCTTGTGTTACCACCAGAATTTATCATGCATGATAAATGCAAAATTGTCTGGGTTCAGTTAAAAGCTTTTGCTCCTACAATATCATTTATTTTATTTATTTATTGCCCAGAATATGGAGCACACAGGAGAAATGAGGTTCCTCGCTGGGGGCAGTTGAGTTTTGTGATGTTGAGCAAGAAGCAGCAATGAAGCTGAAAAGCCACAGTGAAGCCCCGGTGCTGCACTGCACTCTGCAGGACAGCGATGGCAATGGGCGCCAGCACTGGGGCACTCGGATAACACAGATGGCTGTAGTATATCCACAGCTTTCAGCACGGCTGGGGCAACCTGAGGCATATGTACCCACAAAATGTTAGGATGCAAAGGTTGCTGATTATGTGGTCATATGTAGTCATTCCTGAAAAGGAATTTGCACAGTGAGGAAAAACACAGACTTTTCTCACATATCCTGTTGAATTTGGGAATGCAAGTTTTCTTGATGCCTTTGAGAACAGGAACTCCCATCCTGACGAAGCATCTGCTTTCATCATCAATGTATCCTCAGAGAAAACTCTGTAACACCTAAAGCTGTGACTAATTGCTTGTTTTAATTAGATAACAAAGTAAATCATGTTTATGGAAATAAATCTGTCCTGCATCAAGCCCCTTTCATTAGTGAGAAATTAGTTGTGACTACTGAAAACAAATGCTATTATGAGGTTTTATGGGACTTGCTTCAGTTGGAACAGCTAATACTGCCAGAAGGAATACATGGGTTCTGTAGCTACTAGCTACTTCAATCACAGTAGAGACTTCCAAGCAATTTTGCCTTCTGAAAATTAAAGATCTACAAACCTCAAGGTGTAATGAGCTCTACTGAAAGAAAACCTTACTAATACTGCTTGGAGATGTCCCCTGTGCAAACCAGGTCAGTGATTATTTTGATGTAAAGCAACCTGATCTACAAGAAGTTCAGACCAAAAGAAGACTCCTTCAGTTATACAAAAACCAGTCATTATGAGGTTATTTAATTTTCAGAAGAAAAGATCACAACCTCTGGGTGTCTGAGAGCACATGAGGAAAATGGACATTTGCACCTCTAATTGTTGCTCTGGTTAGTCTATATGAGCAACGCCTTCTCTTAAACACCTCAAATGTAATTATGTCCTATTACTACCTATGCCAAAAATTCCATTACAAGCTACAATGAGTATTCATCCTACCTGGGCCTATAATAGCATAATATGTAAATCTGTCTACATTCCTTATTTCTAGCTACTCAACTGCATCAAAAGGCAGCCAGATTTAAATTTTCAGTGTGTTATTCTACTGTTCCTTGGATATGTTCACATAAGAAATGGAAGGGATGGTACATACAGCACTGCTGGTATGTTGTTATTCTATAGGTCATGCCTCATTTCTTCAGCCCTATTTATATAATATAAATAAACCAGAGAGATTTAAATATATTTTAATAACCCTAGGTACAATTATGAATAGACATATTCTGTGATGTAGGAAGAGTGAAATAGTATCTATCTGTCATCTGAGCAGATTTTCTTAATGGTGGAAAAAAGAGCAGGAAGTGGTATGGTACCACACAGAAGTGCAGAGGCCCTGGACAGCATCCAAGAGGGGCCTTCCCTGATGTTTGTTTTTTTTTTTCTCTGTAGCCTTTACCCTGCAAGAGGGGGAAAGGGCACTTGAAGATTTGTAAGCTCCATCTCTCTCCCTGCTGCAGGCTGGTTTATCACAGTAAACAAAGGTTTACTGTGAACCTCCTCTCAAAATGAGATGCCCTCTGAAACATCTGAATTTGGATGCAGATGTATTATGCAGGCTGGAATAGCAATTAGAACTTTCCAGTGTCACCAGACAAAAGGAAACACTCTCTAGATTTAATGGTAGAATTAAAAAAAACAATCAAACAAACACCCAAACCACCCAACACCAAAAACAACAGAAATGGAAAAACAACCCAAAAAGAATTGTCCTTCCTTGTTGCTTGATTAGACTAGAACTCTCATAACCACATCAGTAATATCTTATGCAATACAATACTGTACTGTATTGTCCATCCTGTGATATGAGAGCACTGGAACATACTGGCCAAGGAGGTGGTGGAATGTCCATCTCTGTAGATTTTCAAAAGCTGCCTGGAATTGTTCCTGTGTGACCTACTCTAGGGAATCCTGTTCTGACAGGGGGGTTGGATAAAATGATCTTTAGAGGTCCCTTCCAACCCCTAACATTCGGTGATTTCTGTGATCTCTTCCATTACAGCCTTGATCATACTGTTTTCTGTCATGAGCCCACTGACTCCATCCTAGAAATAGAAGAGAGAACAGTGGAACAGAGCTGCCAAATGTCAGGAGACCCCTCACCAGGTCTGATCCTGACACCCACCAACACACAAGCTGATGTCTTGGCCTGTCCCCATCCCCGAGGAAGTGCCTGATGTCTGGGGCTGGGACACTGGAGCTGCCAAAAAGGCAGTGAAGGCCTTGAAAACTTCTTGGAGAGGAGGATTTGTCTTGTAATGATGTTACTGGCAGGTATGTTAAGGTTCTGGCATCAGTCTGACTGGTTTGAGATGCTGACCTCAAGGCAGAGGAATGCTGCCTGCACTACACATTGTGATTACTGACTCCATCGAGCCAGCTCATGAGGCCACTAATTGGTGGATTTTTCACTTCTTCTCTGCTACAATATTCATGACAGGTCCCATTATAGGGCATTCAAACCCCCTTAGGGATTGGGGGGGGCAATCTCTCCTTGCTGTTGCTTTTGGGGACAGGCAGCAGAGGGGATGATGTAGACGCTGCAGTGGAATCCCTGAGTCTGCAGTCTGAGAGAGGCCACATCCATGTTCCTCAGCACATGATGAAGGTGAAGGTCTGGCAGGCATCATTTTCAGTATTTTTTCCTCTTAAATGAGAGAACATGCTGGAGGGACATCTGAACATCTCCTTTGTCTTATACAACCAAGCACTCAATACGAAACTGGTGCAGTACAGGGTCATATATTTTCCTCTTTGATGTTGTTTTGGTTTTTTTGTGCTTTTTTGATGTTGTGTGATTTTTTGTTTGGTTTAGTTTTGTGTTTTGGTGGTTTGGGGTTTTTTTTTTTTGTGGTTTTTTTTTTTTTTTTTAACCATAGATTCTTCTTATCTTTCTTTATTAAGGTCCTTTTTGTGGGGATACTGAAGTAACAGGAAGACAACATGTTTTTACCCACAGACCTCACTGAAAATGAGATTATTTTTTCACGATGGCACACATATGTGTTTTTTGCAACAGTTTCTCTTGAGGATGGGTATTTACACAACACTTGTCATAATATAATTCTGCTTGTCTTAAACAACTTACAAAAATTACTTGCATACCATAGGAAAACACTGAAAGGGTAGGGATGGAATGTGCCTAATAAGACTAAGAGTTTGTACTGTCACATCCTCAGGGCTGAAACACACCTGTGTGGCAACCAGGCAGGTCAGCACAGAAGGGGTGACCAGCATGGGCCCAGATGAAGGTGACAGAGCTGGGACAGGCAGCATAGGCTACTTACATGGCAAAAGTATTTTGACTTGTCACATGTCACTGAGTAGCTGGTTGTGAAAGACACTGTTTAAATGAACTGTTGTGTACATTTCCACGTAAATACCTGTCTGCCCAGATTCTTATTTTCAAAGTGCATCTCTTAAGCATATATGAATGAGTCATTACTTTTTGTCCAGCATTGACAACAACTGGAAAAACTAAACATTACTGACCTGTATATCCCCTACACTCCATAAATTACGCAGGAGTTTTCTGTCTGGGTTGGATCCTATTTCTGTTCTGTTCACACCCAATTTTCTCTATTTTCATCTGAGACTGTTCTTGTTCTGCCAGAAAGAGCTCTCCAGTTCCTGCCAGACACGTATGTTTCTCTCCTTGTTGAAAAAAAAAAAAAAAAAGCACCTTTGTATAGCTGCTTACTGAGAAAATGTTAACTACTTAGCACTAGTGATTTGATTCTGTTCATTTTATATATCAGTGCCTGAAATAGTAACACAGTTTTTGCATCCAGGAGTTGGCCTTCACCTTTGGGAAGCCAGGCCCACAAAAACCTATATACCCATATCTGCTTATTTATTCTTGCCTATTACAGGGTAAGAATACCAGGTTGGAAGAGACCTCAAGGATCATGTAGTTCAACCTTTCAAGATTAAAAAAAAAGCCAAACCAACTCAGAAACAAAAAAAAACAAAAACAAAAGCAAACAAACAAGTTTAAATTAGATGGTTTAAACTAGATTAAAATTAAATTTCTCCTGGTGAAATTTTTTCTTCAGATTCCAATTGGAATCTCCCCAGGAATCACTTGTACCCATTAACCCTTGTCTTCTCCATGTGACTCCTTGTAAAATGGAGTCTTCTTTTTCTTGCTAGCCAACTTTTATCTAATGGTACATGGTAATAAGTTGTCCCCTGAACCTTCTCTTCTCAAAGCTGAACAAACCCAGTTTTCTTCAGCCTTTATTCATATGGCAGGCCTCCCAATATTGCATTTGACAATTTCCAGAACATTGGTGGAATGTTAACAGAAATACTTGGGCAGAAACTCCCTGATTTTGAGGCCAGTTAACCAAAAGCAGTGGTTGAATCTTTTATGTTAGCATGTCCAGCACTTCTAACAACAACTGGAACTGCCCACCTCTCAGAAAATAAGTGATAAAATCTTCCAGCATTGGGAAGATATCAGATGTTCTTAGTATAAGTCCAAAGCATTTGATTAAGTCTGTGATAGAGAAGGGGAGAAGGAGGAGACATAGGAAACACAGTGGCCATGTTGAGGGAAAAGGAAACAAGAGACATTTCCTCCCTTGAGAGAGGAAAATTGTACCTAGATATGAGTGATGCAGGGGCCCTGGATTGAGGGAGGAATTGGTGAACACAGACAGGAAGGGAGCATACAGTCATCCTGTTGGAAAGAGGAAGGCAGGAATGGAGAAGTATCTGGGATGTGCCAGGACTTTGACCTTGAGGTAGCACAAGGTATACAGCCTGGTATTTCCTTGTTTTGATTTAGGAGAATAAAAACCATGAAGCTATCAGCTTTCTTGATACTACAGAAAAAAGACCAACTCTCCCTGCTTTGGAAATTATCTCTGCCACTCCTCTCCCTGTCTTGCTCAACCACCTTTCTGTAAAGCAGCAGCTGAAACAAACTTTCCCCTCCAACAATGAACCACTCTTCATACTTCCAGTTTTCAGTGCAAAGACAATTATGAAGTTGGCATATAATTCAGACTGTGGGGTATGTACTTTAGCGGGTCCCAGCAGCTTCAGTGCAACCTACTGTGAGAAATCACCTTTCAAATAAGCATCAATCAAATAATCATCCTTCACATAAGCAGCAGTTTCCACTGATGGAATGGAAATAGGGCTGCAGTTACATGATCACTGATAACAACTTTATTGCTACATTTCCCTCCATTTTAAGAATAAATTTATGTTTAAGAAATTACACTTTTTAAATGTTCATTATTAGAACAGACTGGAAAATGTATAAGCACTAAGTGGGTGACTATTCAACATAAAATGTAGACTTCCGACAGGAACTTCTTGTTCTCACGAGCACGCAGCCTAATGCTGCCACTAATTACCAGGACACCAGAAACAAAGGGCTGTTAATGAAATTTAAAACTGCAATGTAAAGCATGAGGTGATGTCTTTATAGAAAAGGTTTTAAATATTGCCCAAGAAGAACTGACCATAAGACAGACAGAAATAAAGTAAAATTTAATAATCCATGCTGAAGTATCATGGACTTCAGAACTAATGTGAATTTTGGATCTCAACTAGGAAGTTGATGAACTGTAAATCATGGGGAGGAAGGAAATACAGCACAGAATTCAGGCCTGTTTAAAGTAAACATGATGGTAAACTATTTCAGGCAAGATGTTTCCAACTGACAGAAAAGCAGGAATGCTATTGATGTCAGTGATGAGACTTCATCTGGAATACTAGTCATATTTGTTAAAGAAAGATAAATTCCCATAGGAACCAGTGCAGAGAAAGACTTCAAGAAGATAAAAGCCAACAGCATTAAAGCCCAGATTCATGTTGCCCAGCTTCAGGTACTTCACAAAGATGCATAAGTTAGGAGCACAGTCACCAGGGACTCCTGTAGTCAATGAAGAGAGATGGGCATCTCCAGTCATTCAGCCTTCCTATGTTCTGACTTGGCACCTAAATATTGCCCTAGGGAATTTGCATGTGGACCTGAAAAACAAATGCTGAGAAAGGAGCTAGCTGCTCCCAAAAGTGTAAACATGTCAGAAGAGGTGAAGGTCAGGTTTATCAGCAGGACAAACTGATAAGTGCTGGACATAAATAAATTGTTCTGATAAAGAGAAAGGTTGATCTTTGGAAAACAGCCCTCCACTTGTAGCTGGGAGAATAAGAAACTTGGCTAGAATTAAATTGCAGGTGAATGGGGTCATTGAAGAGGTTATGTTTTGAGCGTACCTGGAAAAGCAAACATTTGGACTGGCAGATACAAAAAGGTCCCTTATGATCCTTTGTGTTAAGCTGTTTCATTTGGATTGGGGTTTTTTTCTGTCTGAATACAAACAGAACAAATCCTTTATATCTGCATTAAAAGGGACATCTTGAAAAATGAAGGGTGTTTTGGTAGAGAATTACTGGAAGGTGCTGCTGCCTTGTCGTTGCCCATCTACATCAAAGGGTAGGATGTCAAAATCTATATTCTGTGACCAGAATTGCTCAAGAGGAAAATCAATAATGGTTACAGTGCTAGTCTCTGAGCTCCCTTTTGTTGTATATCCTACCTCACCTTGGGCCGGCCAACTCGCCTAAGTGACGGGTAAATGCATTGCAAGGTACTATTCAGAAGGAACAGAAACACTGTGGACAAGCTTACAGTTGCTGCTGGCACATATGGTGTGTGCAGTAGGGTATACAACTAATGGTAAGTTAGGCCTAGTTAGTGTCCTTCCACCTCATGACTGTTGTAGTAATAGAAAAACATTGCCCATGGGCCAGCCCCACATGCAAGCTTGAAGTGCCTGGAACATGAAGTTGACAGTGTCCCAGCAAATACAAACGTGGACTCTTAATTGCAGCTGTGTCTTGCAAAGTGAGGTGGCAGAACACAGCTGAGTGCCCGCAAACAGCTAGAAAAGCATGCAGGAGGGGTTTTGGCTAAAGAATTTGCAGAAATTAAATTTGGAGTATTTTTTCTTGCTATTTAATCCTTCCTAATTTTCTGTGGAATGAGACTCATACACACTGCCTGAAAATAATAAGCCAGAAACAGAGAAATACACGAGTCCCTTGCAAATTACAATGAATATTGGGCAACCAGTTGGGTTACCAGTGTTATAATGCAATAGAAACAACTTTGTTAAGGGGAACAAGATGTATACTCCTGATTATCACATGCTAGATGAAAGGCTATGTCACAGTCCTATAATTCTACCCAAGCCTGATATTTTAAAATTAAAAGGGGAGGGGGGAGGGGGGGTGGAAGACATTAAGATTTTTAGGTTTAAACTTGAACTTGGATCTGAGAAAAAACAAAACCACCCCACTTCATTTCAGAATGGCAGAAATTGCTGATTTTCCTCAGTAATAACATCAACTTTGTGGTTGATATTAGGAAATTCAAAAGTTTGCAAAACAGGCAGAGTGAACCAAGTGAAGCAAGACAGAAATTGACAAAATGCAAGGCCTTAGGAGGCATTAAATAGTTTCCTTTACAACACAGTTTAACAACAGTTTTACACAATTTTAATCCATTTCTTTTGTTCACAAAGGCCCCACAAGAAATAATAAAACTATAGACTAACATAGAGTCTTGTGTATTTTTATCATAAAAAAAACCCTAAACACTCTTATTCTAGAAAAATCTTATTAACTATTGCAAAAAGTTTGCAAGAGCTTTACATTTGACAGAGTTTTCTCTTTCCTTTTCCATGGGGGCACAGTTGCTCTGTAATGATGTTATTGTTAGGGGTAATACTTGTGGTCAGTTGCTATTGACAGGGACAATCGAAGTTTAGGCAAACAAATGTAGACATTAAATTAATAATTGCATTTGCACCAGAGAGCTTAAGTATGCATTGTTCCTCTGTAACTTAGCAGGAAAAATTTCTACTGATATCCAATAAAGTTTGGTATTAATAGGTTATAAATATGGAGCAAAGGATCTGCCACAAGAAAAGGAGGTAAATATTGGTATAGTATAGATAGAATTATTGGTATATTAGATAGAATTATTACAAGTTTGCTTGGCTGCTTAGGTGTTATACCTTACCTAGCACTGCTCCCTTGTTTTAAGTCTTGTGTACCCAAGGGTACATTTATACCTTCTGTACTTAATTGCAACTCCTCTGCCTACTTACATGGAAATCTGTCCTTTGCTCTGACATTTCATCCTGGAGGGTAAAAACTGGCACCCTTGAGACACTCAGGTGTTGTCCTGTACATGTGCAGTAAGGACTGGCTTTTGTATCTTTTCTGCTCCTAAACAGGATGTTGAAAGAACTGGCTGGACCTTTCCAGAGATTTGTCTCTCCCCTGCCCAAGGAACTGCTGACCAGGAGGGTCACACTGCACATCAATGCAAAACATCAGGCTCTGCCAGTGCCCACAGGTAGCATCACAACTGACAGCTGCTGCTTTCTAGAAACAGGCACTACTAGCATTTCCTTACTCAACATGCACAAATAGGTCACTACACAAAATTTATTTTTCATGTAACATTTACATAGAATTGTTATGGAAATTTACTTTTCCGGGAGTCAGTATATTTTGCATGCAGAGGTATTCAAATACTGTATTTGCTACTATGTCTCATGTAACTTCTCAGTATGTTCCACAGAATTGTCTTTCCTCCCTCAAATGCTGCAATACTATTGTGGCCCATCAGCAAGAATTCACAAACATTCACATTTCAGAAATAAACCCACCTGTTTTTGGTGTGTAGGAATGCTATCCTGTATTTCTGTATTTGAAGTTTGGGAGAAAACAGGATTTAAAAAAAAATATTACAAATAAACCCCTGCATACTTAAAGCACCAATATCTAAACATAAAGGTGACGCCCCTGTATGCTGACAGCACATGACAGAAGTGAGCTAACACTTCCCATCAATACTGGCGAACACGCACAAGGCCAATGCAAGAGACCAGCAAGTAGACATCTGCTCCTTTGTCTGGCTTCCCGGGGTTTCTCCCCATCCTCCACGGCCTCATGAGCCTCCTGCGCGGCGCGGCAGCCCCGCTCCTACCCGCGGCGGGCGCTGCGCCGTAGGGCGCGCCTCTGCACAGACCGGGCGCTATTCCGCCAGGCCCGGCTTGGCGGCGGCGCGGTATTTTTAAGGCGCCCTGGGGAGGTCCCGCCGGTGAGGAGCGCCAGGGCGGGAACGCGACCTGCCTGCCACCCTTCGCTCTTCCCGGCGGCCGCCTCCACAGCGGCACCACGCACGGTGCGGGCTCCGGTAGCCGCTGGCAGGCCTTGACGGCGGCCCAAGGCCGCCTCCCGGCGCCAGCGGGGAGGGTCACGTCGGGCCGCCGCCACCGCCCTCCCCGCCCCCCCACGCCGTGGGCTGGCGGCTAAGCCCGCCGTTCCCAGCGTGCACCGCGGCGTGGCGCGCGAAGCGCCTATGACGTCCCAGCCCCAGCATTGGGTAGTGCCCGGCTGCGTCACGGGCTCACGCGACTGAGTCACTCGCTCGCTGTCGCAGCGCTCGGTCATTGGTCGCGGCAGCGGCGCGTCGGGCGGCCCCGCCCCCGCAGCTCGCCAGGCTATAAAAACGGCGCCGGCGGCCCCTCCGCGCCTTTAGCCCCAGGTGCCTGAGAGGAGAAAGATGCATCGACTCCGCTCACGGGCCTTCACGGGGATTTCTGCCTTCGCCGCCGGTTCGTCCTCCGCCTGCTTTCGCCAATCACCTCCGCTGCCCCGGCCCAGGAAGTCGGCCTCGCTGACGCGTTGGAGTAAAAAGCCATCCTGCTCTTCCATCGGCTGATTGTCGCTGATTCCCGGGCGGGGGGGAGCAGAGAGACCGAGACCCGGAGAGGGGCCGCGGGAGCCGAGCCGAGAGCCGCTGCGACCATGCCCAAGCCTAAGAAGCGGGGGAGCAACCACCAGCGCGGAGCCGGTGAGCACTGCCAGCGGGCGACCTCGCAGGGCGTGGAGCTCCCCCGGCGTTTCCCAAGGCCGCCGGGGTGGGGGGGCAGTAGAGAAATGAGGTCTGTCTTCCCGGCGGGAGAGGCCGTGACCGACCGCGCCGCTTCGGCTGGCCGTGCCCTAGCTCCCTGCGGTACTAGTGGGGAAGCGGCGAGGCGGACGGGGACGACCGCGGAGCACTCTTCTGCGCAGGACGGAGCCGGGCACGGGCAGGGCGAAGCCACCGGGCTGACAGCCGGCCCCGAAACCGCCACCTCACGCCGTTTGCACGCATGCGCCCGGCGGCACGGGCGGTGGCTGTGCCTGGCGCCGCCGGCGGCGAGCTGCGCCCATAGGGCAGCGGCCAGCTCCAGCCCTTCCGAGGGCCCCTTGGCCGCCGCGGTCGCGGATGCCGCCAAGCCGGCCCTAGGGCGGCTGGGCTGCGGCGGGGGAGCCTGTGCCGGGGGGGATGCTGAGGTGCGTTCCGGACACGCGCAGCCTTCGGTGTTCACGCTGCTGCCCTGCCGCCGGCGTGGGCCCTTCCGAGGCGGCGGAACGGCTGCTACTGTCACTCCGGTGTCTCAGGTGGCTGGCATGGCTGCATGTCGGCGCCTTGTACTCCAAATGGCTATAGGTGTCTTAAAAATCCCTATCTTCTTAGCCTAAAGGGCGGGATTAGAAAATAAGCAATGTGTGTGGGCCGAGGTTAGAATGCAGATTTTTGTGGAGTGGTGAGAAATTTCACTTTAGGCTACCATAGCTGTCAGCAGAGTCAGTCTCTAGTATTCAATGTTCCGGAAGTGACCAATTCGTTGCAGCTGCTTTGATGGTAGCTTGTGAAGGGCTGGCAGTTGTTCTCGCCCCTTATCCTACTGTACTTCCCTGTTTGACATCACTAAAAGCAAGAAGGTGTCAGTATCAGAGCTATGAGCTTCCCAACTTTCATTGTCTATACGCTGGTGGGTGTTTTTCTTTGTAACTACAGGAAACATCAAGGGTCAGTGATACAAGCGAATGACTTACAGATAAGACCTGCAAAACCCCTGGAGTGTGAATTTAACATTATTGCTAAGCAGCCTTCCTGGAGCTATCAAGTGCTGTGCATTGCTTTTTTGAATAATTTAGAATCAATTTTACCACCAAAAAAAAAAAAAAAGAAGAAGAAAAAAATATTTTTTGTGACATTTGGATGCTCTTGGAGAAATAACAGTGAAGCTATTGTCAATCAACTGGCATAGGACAGTGACAGAAATTGCATTATCACCAGGTCAAGCTCCTCTAAGTTTTAATGCTGTAGCAATATGATATAAATATGAAAAGTTGCAGAGATGAGCACTGGTAAAGCTAATACTGCTTTCTTGAAAACGACTCAAGTTGCTGAACTGAGGCCTTCTTGATCCTAAGAAAACTTTTGTTGAAAAAAAATTATGTTCTGGCTTGTATTTGTAATTCAGTAATAAAATAGGGTTGGACAGTGCTGATGCTGCACATACTGCACATAATCCTCTAAGTCCTGCATTGAACTGGGTGATGTATGTATGTTTGCCTAAATATCAATTATACTGGCTTGAAGTCCCTGAAAATGAGGATGAAAAATAAAAATTATATAGCTGTTTTTTAAGGCAGCTCAACATAACAGATTAATATAAAGCTTTTAAACTACAGTAATGGGAAATCGCATTAACTCAACATGGGTTGTAGGAAGAGTTTACATCTAGAGTTAGGAATTTTACTAATAATTTGAAAGCTAGGTGGGCTCTTCTCCACCGTTCTCCATTCTTCTGGAACAGAGCCAGCTAACTTTGCAAAGCAGTTGTGAGTAAAGGAACCAGCAGATGAAGGAAATGTACTTTCTGTGTAATGGAGAGTGATTCTGTTGGGACAGTTGAATTCTGCTGGTGTTCACATCTTCCTTTTCTGTATGAAAAATGACCGAACTATTATATTCACATTTTCTTTAGGTGGTCAGCCCAGAAATGTGCAGCCTTTTAGTGATGAAGATGCTTCAATTGAAACTATGAGCCACTGCAGTGGCTTCAGTGATCCTGCAAGCTTCACTGAGGATGGTATATTCTTTCATTTACATCTGTTCTTTTTGAAAACAAAATATGAGTTAAAGTACTGATCTGTAAGTAGCAGTAGCAAAATAATAGTGTTAAGCACTATGATTGTTAGTTCTAGGTGCTGTTTGTCTTGGTGAGAATATACTTCAGTTTTTATGAGCCTCTCATGAAACTACTACACTTTCTGTTAGAAATGCACAATGCTAACTTACGGAGACAACAAAATGTAAAGGTGCATTGTAAGACATGGATTTTTCATAACATGTACTCGATGCACTAAGAACTGCAGAAGAGTTTGGGATGAAGTCACATTTGCCTGTTTTGAACTAGATTTATACTTGGTCTCCACTATCTCTGCAACGTTGTCTGCTCTGATGTAATTTTGTGGGGAGGAGGGGACCTGAAAGCCTGTTGCAGGGTGATAAGGCAGGGGACCTTCCTATGAATACTTGCTCCTCTTAACTGAGCTGCTGTTGCAGAGGCATCTGACATAATGCCAGATAGGGCAGGATGATTAGACAGTACTCACTGCATCACCAATGTACTCCAGGGGGTTGTTGTAGTGGACTGGATGAGAACATGTTGCTGACAGGGTTGGTTTATAAAAGTTAAGAGCAGTTTGATGTAGTAGGCTTAACACTTTTTTTGTTGCAACACCAGTTTTGTAGTGATCATCTATGTTAAACTGCTTTCTTCTTAAAAATGTCGAATACTACTGTATCTGCTAATAAACTATATATCAGTAGGACTAAATGATTTACTCTGGATTAGGGCCTGAAGTTGATGAAGAAGCCACTCAAGAAGACTTAGAATACAAATTGAAGGGATTTATTGATCTTACATTGGACAAGAGGTATAGTATGTTTTGAAGAAACACATTCATACACTATCTTCTATCTTCCTCTGATATAATAAGGGAAATACCTATCATACTTTTTAATGTGCTTACTGAAGTTACTTCATGATGAGGACTTGCTCTTCCACCAAGTTTTTTGCATAAGTGAGAGTTGGCCTTTCCTAATAGCTTGAAGTAGAGTGACTCTACTTCTGGACAAGTATACTCTTGTGAATTCTATCTCCAACCTGAGTTCTCCTCCTTGAGGAAGAAGGTAATTAATAGCATTTCATACTTCATGGTACTGCTGTGGATTACTCTTCTATTGAACAAATATAAACTACCATAAAGACAAAGGCTGAGCTTTAACTGGTGTGTGCTGATTTCAGGAGGTCTTGCTTCTCTCTTCTAACAGTGCAAAGACAAGACAAGCGGCTTTTGAAAGTCTGAAAAGTGCTTTTTCTTCCAAAATATTATATGAATTTATCATGGAAAGGAGAATGACACTAACTGATAGCATTGAACGCTGCATAAAGAAAGGTACTATCATGCTTGCTTTTAGAATGCAATAATCTCCATGAAATAGCTTAGTGTTTATAAGGAATTAAAACTACAGGGCTTCTCTAGTACTTTTATAGAGTACTTAATTTAGATACTATATTTTAGCTGATTTAGAAAGCTAATTGAAATTTTCTTCTATTGGTTTTGGAATTTCCACTTTCAAATTTTCAAACTATCTTTAGAGGAAGGAAGCAATGCTCACAGTGCTTACTCATCATGGCATGTTAATCTCTAGGTAAGAGTGATGAACAGTGTGCAGCTGCTGGACTGGCATGTCTTCTGTGTGTGCAGATGGGGTCAGGAATTGAAAGTGAAGAGATTTTTAAGACCCTTGGTCCAGTTCTGAAGAAGATTGTCTGTGATGGAACAGCCAGTATACAAGCCAGACAGGCTGTAAGTATTAAACATTTATTTGCCATGCAGGCACAGAAGGCAATTTTTAACCAGCTCACTATTGTGTAATCCAGAACTAAAGGTTACTATATTAGTGTAAACTCAAGTGTTGACATATGCAACATGCATTGAAGTTTTTGCTGGCTTAAAAAGTTCCACCTAAAGGAACATAGTTTTTTTTTTCTTCAACCTAGAAACTTCTTTCAAGAGTTGTTCATCTAATCCTTTGTCAAGTGTCTTAGCAATTGCTTCAGTGCAGTTCTGAGGACTGACGTTAAAGTTCTATAGAAAATACTAATTTTCCCACTGACTGATGTATCCTTCCTGTATTAATTAACTTCTTTAACAGCCAAGGAATGCTAGTTATGTAAATTTATTTATATACATTAAAATCATACATAGCACATCTAGAACTACATACTTGATACATTCATATTACCAGAAGCATTTAAAATTTTTCACCCAGTCATCTGATCTATACATCAGCAGTATACTTGAAATACTGACTGAAGGCAGTCTAAAGCTCTTGCCAAGAGTGGGATTTCTTTGGAGTTTTGTTTTGTTTTTAAACTTCAGATTTTTAACTTATTATCCAACTTAACTTTACATCACATAACTGGCTAATTTATTGTAACACAGCTCAAGTGTGTCAATAAATACTGTCAGCTGGTAGTAATAATTCAAAAGTAGTTCTTCTACAAACAAAAAAAAGCTATCAGAGCTTGTCCTGTTTATAGCTTTAAGTCCTGTGTGGCCAGTGCAAATATTTCTAATGTTGGGTTTTTTTTCTTAGTTTTGGCAAGAGGAGGCTGAGTGGGTAAATACAGGGGATAGGGTAGAGAAATGTAGGACCTTGCAGTAGAAGTTGCAGAGTGCCAAGAAAGGCTTTGAAAGTCTAGTGTTTTCCTGCCATTTAATTTTAACAGTGTGCAGAGAAGGGCAAATATTTCCCACTGCTGTGAACAAATATTGTGTCCATTACTGTTTATTAGCATATTTTCTACTAGTGATTCCTAGTGGGAGTTAAAATAATTTGGTGAAAGGAGTGCTACAGGTGTAGCTTTTTGGAAGGGCTTTGTAAACTATATTGTATAGTACAGTGTGAAAATGAAGGCTTGTGACTAGCTTATGTTGTAAAATCATCCTGAGTAGACAGAAATTAAGAGCTAACTGGTCAAAAGTAGCTGTATTAAACATTGTGCAAGAATTCTGCTGAAGTTGTATTCTCAAGTTTCCATTGCTTCAGATGTTGAATTTCAAAAATCAAAGTTTGAAGGTTTTCTCAACAGTAACGTTAATGTCAAATACTGACACTTTTTTTTTCTTTTATATCTAGTGTGCAACCTGCTTAGGGATTTGCTGTTTCATTGTCACTGATGACATTACGGTGAGAATAAATAATACTAAGAAATAAAAAGTTTGCAATATGAAAATTTTGAATCTTAAGCCACTTCCATGATCTTTTTTCCCCTTTGTTCAGGAATTGTACTCTACTATGGAATGCCTGGAAAACATCTTTACAAAGGCTTATCAGCGAGATAGAGACACTAATGGTGTATCGAGTACCCATAATACTGTGCTTCACATCAGTGCTCTTTTAGCATGGACACTGCTGTTGACTATTTGTCCAATGAATGAAGTGAAGAAGAAAATTGAAATGTGAGTAGTTTTTTTTTTTTTGAAACAAAATCTGTAATGATTATTTATATGCAACGAAGCCATATCAACAAAATTTACATGGTAATGAAATGTGACTTAATTTTTAGGCACTTGCATAAACTTCCAAGTCTGCTGTCTTGTGATGACCTCAACATGAGAATAGCTGCTGGAGAAACACTAGCCCTTCTTTTTGAACTAGCACGTGAAACAGATGCTGTAAGTAGATGTGCCCTCGATCTCAACAAGTGGCAGATAATTCGCTGGGTTATGCTCTTTGTAGTGAGTCTGCCTGGGTGTGAGTGGGAATAGCCATGACTCACAGCAATTTTAACAATCATTTTACATTCATTTCGTATTGCAAAGCAGGACTGATGTAACAAAGCACATCAGAAACCTGAAGAGTAGCTAGAAATGTAGTGTGCAAGCTTTGACATCTCAATCCAGCACTAGATTAAAATAAATAAAATTCTCTAGAGAGATTCCAGGATAGACCAGTATTGTTTACTGTAGTGGAAATGCTAATTAGATACTTAGGCAGATCAGTTCCAGTGATTCACAACCTGCACAGTTCTGCCCACAGTTAAAAATCTGTCCTCCTGTAGAAACCATGTTTACTTTTAGTATTTTTTCAGTAGTCTTATTTAGGTACCTTGAGAGGAATAACTAGTATTGCATGATGGTTTCACAGCATTTGTGACTCTCACTTGTGAACTAGCCAGTGAATTTAAGTGGGGAGATTTTGAAAAGATTTGCATGGTTTTGCACAGATACCAGTATTGGTATATTTGGTGAGATTTCTTGGTGTTTGCTTTTCAGTTGGATCAGGTGCAAGCTTCTTGGAATTGTTTCACACACAGCTAAATTGCCTTTGACCTTGCTGATCAAACTGACTGCAAATAACTAAACTTAAAATGCATTAATGAATGAGACTATATTCACTAAAAGCTTCTGTTCCATTGAGGAAATGCATCTTTAATAATTACAAATTATTCTCTTTGGATCCTTAACTATCAGCAGAAATTAAAAGTGCTTCCTGTGTTCTTTCCAAAAGCATGCAGTAAACTCAGCCTAATCAGCTGATGTGATAAAACATTCAGATTAAAAACAAACCACACACCCACTGCCACCACCAAAAACACCCAAAAAAAACCCCAAACAAAAAAACAACAAACAAAAAAAAACACACACAAAAAAAACCCCAAACCCCATCCAATAAACACAGCAAAACAGAAACACAATGAACTTGTTTTTACATAAATTTGCATACAATTTTACTAATCCAGGTAAAGTATGACTGAGTTAGTAAATGGAGGAGAGATTCTTTTGTTTTTGTTCCTATTAAAAAAATATGCATTGAAGTTTATTAGTTTACTTAGTGTTTAGTTAAGCATGGTTGTTTTTAACTGCTTTCTAATTTTCCACCCCACACAAGACTTACGACTAAATATTCTGTACAGTCAGCCTCATGGTGTCTCATGATCCATGTCCAGCAGCATGAATTCTGTGCTAATAACCTGAAAGTGCCCTCAGCTTGTCAACAGGAGCAGTGGCCAGGTTAATCAGATCAGTTAGGCAGTTTGAGTTCATTTAAATTATGGAGCAGAATAGATAGGCAGGTATATAAGTACACTGAAGGAGCTGTACTATTCTATGGGGCTTTGACTACCAGAATAGAGTTTGATAGTGTCCTACTTGTGTTAAATGGATGCTGTGACTTTGTTCTTACTGGTTTGAAAGTTGCAAATGGAACTACAGGAAGTTAACTGCATTTCTGCCTTTTAAAATAACAAAGTTGTAGGAACTCTGCCTGTCCAGAATTTAGAGAGAACTATTTTCATATTTGCAGGGAAAAATGCTAATACCAGGAGAAAAAATGATGGTGGGGTTTTTGTTTTTTTTTTTTGTTTTTTTTTCTTTTTGACTAGGATTTCTTTTATGAAGATATGGAACTTCTAACAGAAAAACTAAGAGCTCTGGCTACTGATGGAAACAAGCACCGAGCCAAAGTAGATAAAAGAAAGCAACGATCTGTTTTCAGAGATGTTCTACGAGCTGTTGAGGTGATTCTTTTGTCTTACTTTGGATGTCTGGGTTGTAACTATATAGTGTATAATTTAATCAAAATTGTTCTATTATTGCATAGAAATGCTGTTCAGTTGAAAGCAACAGGAAAAATACTTTAAATGAGATTTTAAATACACTTAGGCAAAAAATGAACTGCTTTTTTAGGAACGTAGAACAAGGAAAGTCAAACTTGGTTTAGTTTCCTCCAAACTTGGCTTCCATATTGAAAAGTTTAGGGGTTTTGTTTCTTCAAAGACTTCTAAACATTACACTGTAAATACAAAATTATTTTTATTCTGATTTTTTCTTTTTCATAGAAATCTGTAGGACATCCAAGGTAGTGTCACATATTCTGCGAAAAGATTTCTTATAAAATTTCACAAACTTCTTTGTCTGATAAACAAAAAGTAACTAAG
This sequence comes from Corythornis vintsioides, assembly GCA_025447755.1. Classification (NCBI taxonomy): domain Eukaryota; kingdom Metazoa; phylum Chordata; class Aves; order Coraciiformes; family Alcedinidae; genus Corythornis; species Corythornis vintsioides. The sequence goes on from JAOEGS010015154.1 coordinate 24,797, forward strand.
TTGCATTTCCAATTGACACCTCTGTCGGGGCAAAAAATGATGTTTGTGTATGCATGAGGAAGGAGTTGTCCTAATTGTTGTGCTGTAATCTTTTTCCATATCCAGATTAAGAGAACATTACACAAAGCAGGACTCTGAGTTCATTAGTCATGTAACTTCTGAGTAAAACCTCTAAGACAAATGTCAAACTTCTGTCATTTGAATGGATTCTTTGTTATCTTTCACCTCTCAAGCTAGATTTTTTTTTTTACTTACAAGATAATTTTTATATTGCTATGTGGGCAAGACCAGCTAAATATTAGTTGACATTCAGAACAGTTATGTATCTTAAAAGCTAAGGAGAAGTCTTTTGAAGTGATTTGAAGTCACCTTTGAGATTCTGCCTGTAGAAGGATCAAGAGTCACTTGTTACATTCCATTGTCACAAATGGAGCTTGCTGCACTTGAAAGGTGGGAATTAAATGAGGCTTACAAACTGACTCTAGCACTCAGAACTGGTTTTTCTGGAGAGAAGTCCAAATCCTTAGTCATTTTAAAGATGAAAGTTAAGTGTTCCTTTTTTAAAATACTTTGACTTGAAGAATGTCAATTCAAAGTCATACCTGAAGCTGAATTTAGATGTGTCAGTTCAAGAAATGCAATATTTAGTATATGCATATTATATTTTTTGGAAGATTTTGGTGTGCCAAATTTATTTATGAAAATAATGTTCACTGAGATGCATACAATTTTGAATACAAAATACTGTTGAAATTAAAATTATACATATTGTTTCCTTTAATTTTTGGTAGGAGCGTGACTTCCCTACAGAGGTGGTTAAGTTTGGACCTGAGCGTATGTATATTGACTGCTGGGTTAAAAAACAAACTTATGATACCTTCAAGGAGATTCTGGGATCAGGGATGCAGTATCATTTGCAGGTGAGCTGCTGTTTGATACATGCTCCGACTGTTGTTCCTTGTCTGGCTTCTTTGTAGTAATTCAGTCTGAATTACAAAGTCATGAGCAGAACTTGGTGAAATGATGGGCTTTGCATTAGGAGTGTTAAAAACAGCATGAAAAATGAACTGCAGTGAGCTGGAACTGTCTGGGTGAGGTGCTTTTGAGTTGTAGTGCATTCTGTTAGCAATTAGAAGGCTTCTTGGAGAAGTAAGAGATTCAAGCTGAATATCTTATTAGCTCCAGGATTTTTTTCTGAATCCTTATGCTCTCTTTCAGCAGTAGTGCAGTTATCTACCTGCTCTAAAGCTGCATTCTTCCACCACTCCTGTTCAAGCCTGTAAGAAAGAATGCAAAGTTTTAGTTAAAAATAATGAACACAACTTACAGCCCTATGATCGCAGCATTGCCAGAAAGGAAAGGATAAGTCCTTATCTCTGTTCTAGGAACTACTTGTTCACTAGTCATCTGTTTCAATATGTTGCAGAAGCAGGAACTCTAGCTTAGGACTTTGCACTCCCAAATTGCTGATAATCATGAGGTTAGAACTTTCAGTCCAGTGTCACAGAATCATTTGGCTGGAAGAGACCTTTAAGATCATCAAGTCCAACCATTAACCCTACACTGCCAGGGTCCCTAAACCATGTCCCCTAGTACCACATCCACATGGTTTTTAAACACTTCCAGGGATGGGGACTCAACCAGCTCCCTGGGCAGCCCATTGTCAATTGCATTTTTAGATGACTGATTGCTCAGGCATGGAGCAGCTTTTTTGAGATTTTTCAGATACTGCATTTACAGACTGCTATTTTAAAATTTGTGTGTTGTGAAACCATATGGATCTTGTGTTCAGCTGCCTGTTCTTGTGTGGAGGATGTAATAGAACACTGTATAATGTGCTGGGACAAAAGAATCAAGGTAGGGGAGCAGCTGTCTGTCTTCTCAAGAGGGTAGTTTTAATTCTTGGCCTTGCTCTGATGAAAGGAACAAGTACTTTTTGTACAAATTAAATCCTTTTTGGCTTCATCGCTAAAAGTACTACGATTTGTGTCAGATTACTACTACTTCTTACTGGAATATTTTATATTTAGCAGTAGTAGTCTTTGGAGTCTTTATAATCAGAGGAGAAACTGAAAGAAAAATTTAATGTGTTTCTTGTTTAGTCAAATGACTTTCTTCGGAATGTGTTTGATCTTGGTCCACCTGTAATGCTAGATGCTGCAACTCTCAAAACAATGAAGATACCCCGTTTTGAAAGGGTAGGTTATTACACCTTAATCTATTTACTTCATACACCTAATGCTTATCCTGAATTGTGGTATTCCAAACATGCACTTTGGAAGCCATTATCTTTAAATATGTTACAGTTCTGAGCATGTTCTATATTGTCCTGAATGAAGCCTGACCTTTCTTGTGTGTGTCTCCCTAAGCAGTCTGCTACTGCTTTTCACCCAAGGGGATCTGAAGGTTGACTTGGTTGCTGATCAGTACCAGATTCATGCTCCATACATGTGAAACTGGGGCTCCTAAGAGAGTGCTGGGGTTTTTGGGTAGGGACATACAGGAAACCAAAGAAACACCATCTTTATACAAAAGACAGTATCCCAAACTCTGTTGGTTGTGATTGTGCTCATCGGGTGTACAACTTCTGAAATGGTGTAACTAAGTTTAATACAGTGGACAAACTGAATCTCTGTTGTGCATGCATGATGTTCAAGGCTGCCTGGCTGAGGAAACTCAGCTGGCTCCTGGCTCAGCCATTCTCACACAGTCTGTTTCCTTTAAGTATGTGTATATATACTGTAAAAGAATTAGCCTTCAGAGCAAAGATACTATTCTGTACATTTTAGAAGGCCTACCAATTTAATTCAAAGATTAATAAAACCATTTTCATCTGTTTCTTAATGTGAAAAAATAGCTGTTAAGGGACATAAACCTTTTGAACATCTGTGTTTAATTTTTCCTTTTATTTTGTAGCATTTGTACAACTCTGCAGCATTCAAGGCTCGGACAAAGGCTAGAAGTAAATGTCGTGATAAAAGAGCAGATGTGGGAGAATTTTTCTAAATCTCCTTTTCATGGGGTTCAATTTTAATAAATAAATAGATTTGTAGCCTTTATTTTTTAAGTTCTGTATTCAATTTGCACTTGTCCACAGGGATATTGTATAAAGTCTGTAAATAGAATGCATGTTGTTGCTTAGTTACATCTATCTATATACAGTGTATATGTTAGATTGGGTGCAGGGATGCATTGTAACACTTGCATTAAAGTAGACTTGCTCCGAAGGTGGGTATATTTTAACTGAACTGTTAAATGGGGTGGGTAACTGTAGTCAAATGCTGTGTGTCAAATTTGATTCCTTACCTTATATAAAATAAATTTAATGAACTGGTTGACTGTTCTGTCAAGAATGTGCTAATACAAAAAAAAAAAAAAGTTTTGTGAAGCTATTTTAGTAAATTTTTAACTCTTCAGTTCCAGATGGACAAAACTTTCTACTTAGTAAGGCTTCATCATGAAGGGGGGGGAGTATGAAATTCAGTTCTTTTTACTTACAGTTGAGTGACAAATACTTGCCTAAGTGTAAAATAAAACCAACATTTTCATGTTCTGAACCTGGTTGTTTAATTATTTTGCAATAAAGATTTCTCACTGCTTGCTTTCTCTGTAGAAGTGATCTAATACATGAATGAAAATGAAAACCTTGGCAGAAATTAAATGTTGAAAGAGATGGGTTTATTTGCTGATGTAGATATTTGGTTGGATTAGTTTTGGTGCTGTAATAGATGCTTCCTGTGTTTGGAAGGTATGTTTTATTTACACATGGTCTTCTGAACAACCTACTGTTTATTTCTCATGGGTTTTATAATGGTCAAATGTTTCCTAGTTTGGGTACTGCAAAACACCTTGTCCCTTATCTTACAGGAGCCACAGCAGCTGCCCAGTTTGTCATGTTGAAAACTACTCCCCTACCCCCAGTTTCTGGCTCTAGAGGACTGAAATGTAGCAGTAAAAAATCTTAACCTGTTCCCCCCTCGATTATCCTTATATAATAAAGACACTAAAATGTAGATAACTGGAGATTCTGAACCAGAATATCTGTAACTAACTGCTTATTAAAATAAACATAATTAGAGCCAAGTTAGGGCAAGTTATCAGCACTGGAAGTAAACCTTGTATTTGAAAAACCCCTCCCACACCCTCACAACTCCTGCTTGTGCAGATAAGGGCAAGTTTGTTTTGCATATTTTGGGGGGCAGTTTGGGGGGTTTTTTGCCTTTTTTGTTGTTGTTTCAGATTATTGCAGAACCTATTACAGAAAAATCCATACATGCTATTAGTTGTCCCTTCTAAATTTTTTTAATGCATTATGTAAGAACTTGTTTGGCTATGAAGCTGATAACTAATATCAAGGTCTTCAACTGAACTTTGTGTTACTATTGGCATGTGTTAGCATTCACGCAAGTGAAGAAACAAAATCCTTAAACCAGATGAAGTTGTGTAACTTGTGTTTGCTCAGGCTATGATCCCTTTGAGTTAGACCTTTCCCACAAGCCTGCTGGTAGCTTCTGGGTGGTCACCTTTGGCATGCTTTGGATAGCTTCCTGGAGTGCCAGTATTTTGCAAAATTGCTTTTTACAGCACCTCTTGGCCAGTAGCCAAGCACATGGTTGCCCTTTTACCCCATTAGGCTGTAGCTGCCAACTGTCAGCCACTACAGCTTTCAAGGCTGTTTGAGGGGAGGCAGGCTCTTTTGGTGCTCTGCAGAGATCTGATGGGCTTGTAGAGCTCTTCCAGTTGGGAACTAAAGGGGCCTGGGTCCTCGTCTTCCTGTTAGGGTGTTGTGGGGAATCTTTTGGGGATGGAGGTGAGCATTTTTTTCTGGCTTGCATATCCTTGTTTGGAAGAAAGACTTCTGCAGACCCCTGCAGAAAGAGTAAGCTTTTTATAACTGAGCTCCCTCCTGGGGCCTGGCAGTGTCAAAGCTTGTTGGCTTGAGGTGGGAACTATGAGTCAGAAGATTATAGAATTGCAGAATCATAGAATGGCTTAGGTTGAAAGGGACTTCAGAGATCATACAAAATGTATGCTCAGTGTTGTTTCCTTAAAGGAAAATACATTTATTGTCTGTTTAAAGGTGTTCAAAATTTTAGATGTATAGAATGGCTTCAGAAAGAATTTGTTTTGAGCTGCAGTCCATTCATGTCAGCATCAGATGCCTGTTGTTGCGGTGTGCTATAACAGGAGGTTCTGCAACATCAGCAAGAAAAAAACCTAGTGGTCAAAAGAACTGGCTGGGAGGGAACAGTTACCAGTACACACAAGCTGTTCAATAGAATTTAAATAACTATGGATGCTGTATAAATTAGCCCATCCCTTAATACTGTCCCACTTGAATTTGTAAGGTGGGTGGGAGAGGAAAGTACCCTGATTTTTCTACTCTATGCCTTCAAAATGCTCATGAATGCAGTACTGTGGATAGGACTGTTCTGCATAGCAAACTGGTTACTCATTGCTACAGTATCATAGATATGTCTCTAATGCTTGGCAAATGAGTTTTAAAAAGGCATCATAAACCCAAAAGATTATTGAAATATCAGTAACAAACCTTCTCCATGATAGGATATTATTATGATTCCAATATAATTAAAATAAAAAAAGGAAAAGAAAAAATCCCAAGCTTACTTGTGCAGATTTCTTTTTAAAGACGTAACATTGTGAAGTCAGTATACTTTGCCAAGATGAGCTCTAAATATAGATTGAAAGGGACAGTCTGTTTCATAGCTGCCTTCATGGGTCCTGCAGGAGCTGATAGGTTCCTATGGGTGTAAAAGTAGAGAGAGGAACAGCAGAACAAGTTTTCTTCAGTCAATTTTCACTGGCTAATTCCTTCCATACTGGCACATTACCTGAACACAGTTATGTTGTAAGTAGTGTTTAATTCTTCTGGTTTTATTTCCTTTTAGACTTGATTTCCTTTTTGTTGTTTTTGTTTTCTTTTGTTTGTCTGTTGTGGGGTTTTTTGTTATTGTTTTTGGTTTTTTTTCTGTGAATTTTCAGTGTGTTCTCTTTCTCAGTTCTGATTTTACCACAACAGCTTAAGGGGAAATTTATAAGTCACAGGGAAAAAAAGGCTTTAAGCAAGGCTAAAGTACAACATAGAGTGACTTCAAAAACCCTACTGTTTAGATTAGTTTGTTGGGAAAATAATCAATACTTTTGGTCAGTGACACTGAAATCTATATCCTTTTTCCTTTGTTTGTAAATGGAATAAAACAAATATAACAGAAACTTTGTTGAATTAATAATGGTTATCCTCACTTGGGGCTACAAGCACAGTGAGGAAATAGCTTTTAAATAATAAATAATGAATGTAGAAACACATAATTCATAATATTAATGAATCAAAGTACATTTATTATAGCTCAAGTTGTGAAGAAGAGGCTTCCCTGAAGTTGCAGGGAGGTACTAATCAAAATACCCTAGAGAAACAACTGCTCTTTGAAAGCTAAAAATAACCAAAAGTCTCTATGCTTGTGGTGGTAACTTGTAGCATGTTGTCATTGAAATGCAGGGCTCCATAACAATTGCAGTTGGTCACAGCTGTGCTTATAGCAGAGCCAGTAGTGGTGAGGATGGGATTTGCAAACCATCCTGCCTGGCACCACGCAATGTTCTAAGGGAAGGACGGTGAACACAGCCATCTGTCCTGAAATTACTGCTACACAGATCAAAATCCTGCACTAGGTAAGGGTAAACACTGCTATGCCAGCTTTTCTACCTTATCTTTGCATTTTACAGCAACAACTCTAAACACTGAAAAAAAACCAAGCCAAAACCAACAACAACAAAAAACAACAAAACCTGTAATCTCTTCTTATACTCCATTAAACAGAAATAATAATAAAGATTAAAAAAAAAAAAGGGATATATACAGGCCCATCAATCACCACTAGGAGCATGATGAGTCCTGTTGTTGGGCTTGATGGAAGCACTTCAGACTTACTGTGGCTCTGAGTCTTGTGTAGCATACTTGGCCATGTGCTCAAATTTGGGACAATTACGATAATCTTCTGCATCTGTTTTGATGAGGGAAGAATGGGTCTTTTCTGTAAACAGTCAGGCCTGTATTCCTTAAGCTTTACTTTTCTAATTTAAGTGCTAGGTTTGGAATGTGTCCACACTTCTCTATTGATTGGTGAGGGTGAGAGAGAGAGACATATGTAAAGAGGACAATTTAACTCATCTAGGATTTGTAAATTGCCCTTAGGTGCTCAACACCCCCACATCAGCAGGACATTCGCATCCCATAAAATGCTGAGTTATGGTTGGCAGGTAAATATGAACTTGATACCTTTGATAAAATGCTAAGTGGGTAAAATATATTTGACTTGAAGTTTAGATCAATCTCTGTGAGATCCTCAGCTTCGCTAGCAAGGGAAGCATACCTTTAGACTATGACTATAAGATCAAAAAGACCTATCTTAGAATAAGAGAAATATTATTACCTGGAGGTACATATTTTTCTTTTATAATTGCAGAGGGAGTTTTCAGTGACCAGGGTAGTCTAAAATGCCTCCTTAAAACATCTGCATCTCCATATGGCTAAAACTGCAGCTTGTTTCTAGAAGACATTTTTTGAATCAAAGTAAAAGAAATAAAAAGACTGTGAAAGAGTAATATGCAATTAATAAACCAGCCTGCTTAGGTATTGATTCTTTTCTGTATATAATCTTCCTTCAGAACTATATTTATATAAAAAACCATTTAATGAGTTCATGCACCCAGGCTCTGCAGAAAAGCTGGTCTTAGTGGTTGGGCCCTACCTGGTGCATTTTTTTAAAGCAAGGAGTATTAGTCTGAAGAAAAGACTTCTCCATCCCTGGAGAGCAGAACCACATTAGAAGACTATTTTTTTCAGCATTTTTCACAAATAAGAACTTCACAGTGCTATTCCAAGTTGTATAAGCTGCTTATCTTCTACATACATATATGCTTGCTTTCTCATCTCTGAATCATTTGATGCTGAAAGCAGAGAACTTGAGTGACATCTTTTCTCACAGTGTTAGTGAAAGTTTGGCTTTCACTGTTGTCAGGATATCACCCTACATCTAAGTACTTAATAAACCAAAAGAGTAAATAGAACTAAATAGCTAATGTTCTAATCAATGATGGAGCCAGTCAAATAGATTTATCTTTCTCTACAGATGTATATTATACATAAGTATACTCATGGGCACAAACACAATATAGAAACGGACCTTTGTATCAAAGATTACAAAAATAAAGAAGTGCTGTGTGCTGAGTTATGCTTTCCTGGTATGAGAACTAGTAAGTGTGCTGGTGCTTCAAATCCCTTTATTTTAAGGGTTGTTAAGGCTGCTCAGCATTTCTTTTGTACACGACACCAACTGTTACCACTCATTTCCCATATCCATGCTTTAATTTACCTTTAAAATAATTATTAATTTCAGGTATAATGGAGAGGCATTCCTTGGAAATTAATCTGCCTGATGCCCATGAAGAAGGAAAACTTTATGTAGTTGATTCATTAAACAACCTGAACAAACTAAATGTTTGTCCAGATGGGTCTGAACATGCACTAGGTATGTATGATAGGAGATGCTCTGCGGTTTTCTATACATACAATAGGCCATCAAAAAAGTGATATGTATGACATTTGAAAAGGCTGGCTGACCACATTGTACATCACTGATGTCAACAGACCAATAAGTTGATATCTCTATGTCAAGCTCTGTACTGAAATATACAAGAAAAAGAATGAAAATGCATAATTTAGACAGTTCAGATTAATGGTCCAGCTGCTCCTGATGAGTACTGCAGGTATTAAGTTCTTGAAAATTCTTGCATTTGGCTAGGGATTCACTGTCAAGCCTGAATTTATCTTCCATTTTCACTGGGATTCATCAGGTGATCCCTTGCAGGATAATGTCTCTAGTAATGTTCACTATACACCTACTACATAAATACCATCACAACTCTTCAGAAGCACTGAAATTCACAGGTGGCAATAGAAATGTCAGAGAATTTCTGTTTATTATTTTAAGATACATCTCCTAAGGATTCAAACCTTTCAGATAACCTTTCCGTTGTCTGAAATATCCCATGAGACTTCTGAGCATTGTAATTTGCAGACTCTTTTTACTTGCAGTTTCAGGTATGGACTGTCAAACTTTTACTGGTTTTACAGGGCTTTTATCTTTGATTTCTCATGGCAACAAGAATATTTTCACCCAGTGATAGCTACAATATATTTGAGTTCTTTGTGACATGAAAACATCTTAAAACCTGGAGTTCTTCAGCAGTGTTCTGCATAATGACAGTTGAATTTGCTTTTATTTTCCTTCCTATAATAGCAAATTTGACTGAAGAGTAGCTATAGAACAACAGCTATGTTTAAATGAGTTTCAAACAGCCATAACTTAATCATGCTTCTAGTTCCAGGACTTAAATACCTTTCCCTTACTTTTGTTTCTGAGTCCTCTAACTTTTTCTAATGCAACTAAGTAGTGGTGCTGTTTTCTGTATTTAACACAAAATTAAACATAACCACAGAATTTTTGTATGTGGATTATCTTGATATTGTAATTTCTACAAGTCCAAAAGACAACAATGGGATAAATAATTTTTTATGTCAAAGAAACTCCTTGCAGTATGACTGTCTTATTTTCTTTTGTATGGTATGCTTTCCAGGTAAATACACATGGTACTGTGGAATCATATATGGTTCTATGGAATAATCACATGCATGCTGATAAAGCATAAAATCAGCATAAAAATCTGGTTCTCCTGACAGAAAATCAGTGAGAATGATGGAGTACTTTTCAATTTCTGATAAATACTAAAATCTCGTGAATGATCTATCATTCATATAGTAGTATAGCAGATGTGCAACTTGATTTAAAAACGTTATTTCAAGATTGTTGCAGTACACAGCAATCCTTTTGGTTGGTAGCTTAATATGACCTGACATCATCAAACACACTAGAAATCATGTCAAAGACTTTTCAAAATGTATATACCTTTTGATTGCTTTGCTAGCAGCCATTAAGTAATTTATGTTTTAGATGATAAAATGGTGCCACTGTTTGCAGTTTGGCAGGAATGTCTGTTCACTGACTCCTCACAACTCTGCAGTTTGGCATGTTCAGCCTTCTGAAACAGCAAGAAGCATTCATTAGGTAGAGCAAGCACAGATCACTTTTGAGACCTTCAACTGAAAGCTTAATATGCTTGAGAGACAGCAATAACAAACCATCTGCATCCTTATTATTCTGATTAGAAAGAAATACTGATGCAGGCAAATAGTATATGATGCATTTATTATGAATGCTAAGGGAATAAAAATAAACCCCCAATTCCTAAACGTTAAGGGGTTCCATCTTAACTGCAGGTAGAGTGTGTTAAATGCAATAAAGAAAAGCAGAGATATTCCTAGAGACCTCTTGCTAGCTCAGAGAATTGCTCAGCCCCACGCTGGTTCATTATTAACATGCTGTAATGGCCTATGCAGCCTCCCCTCACCTTTTTCACTAAAGGCTCAATTGCAAAGATCTCAGCAATTTCTACCAGCTAAAACAAGAACACAATCTAGAGATATATTTCCACAGCTGCACACAGTACTTTCCCTTTCAGAGTGGCAAGACAGCAATTACTGAATAAGAAATTACATTAATTTGCATGTAATTTTAGTATATGATGCCAAAATTAATTTATATTAGCTCCCTGCTCCCCCCAAAACATAAAATAAAACCAAATCATGCTAAGTCAAGTAGTAGGCAAATGAGACTAAACAAATCTGGTCAAGTATGATTTTTCTTTTTTTTTAATTCACATTAATTTCCTCATGGTGTTCACTTGACTTCACCTGTTATCTTTAAGGCTTCTTGCCACCTCTCATTTGACTGCAGTTGTTTCTTTGAGAGGAACTACTGATTTTGCCTATAAGCAGCACTTTCTCGAAAAGGCAATAAACTGGCTGCACTGACTCGAGAGCAGCACAGAAACTACTTGTCCTTTTTTCCCCTTGTTCTTCATGTGCTTGAAGGACAACGACTGTGTAAGAGTCTATTCATTTTTTATACTTTTGGAGAATAGCTACTTGACTTTTTATTGGAATGAAACTAGCAAAACCTGAAGAAGAATACTGAAAGCATTTAAGATAAAAAAGTCACGACCAGCATTCATCTTATACAATATCAAGAATTTAACTAATTTTGGAAATTAATCATCCCAGGGATACTTCTATCATCAAACAGAAAAAGAAGCAAATCTAGAGGATGAATGTATAGGATTAATCTCTACCTAGGTTTTAAATATGAATTTTTATCTTCTCTTTTGAAAAGTTTTACTTTAATTAGTCCCTTAGAAAGCCTTTGGGTGAAAATTTAATTGCCAGCTTTGTATGTGTGAAACTGAGCTGTAAAACAGGTCAACTTCAATAAAACAATGTATTTCAACAACAGAAAAACTTTCGTTGAATATGTTCCAACAGCTATAACAAAGGTATTAGGTTTTATGCTTGCAAATTCAAGCTGAGCTCATAAAGTTGATTTCTTCCCTTATCATGAAATGCCATAGGAAATAAAATCAGTTGGCCAAAATTATTACATATTCTGCATCATTTAATAAAGCCAGAAGCATTTTGTCATATTTTCCTAACCAACATTAACAAACTTTATCACCAAATGATTTGTCATCTCATAACAGATGAGGAAGAGAACACCGATGGTGCTGGAGAAAACACATCAGAGATCAACATAAGAAACCAGTGTTTTTTCTTCGTGACCTTTATTCTCACTTTGATCATCAGTTTGGCACTTGTTTCATTTGTAATATTCTTAATAAGTAAGTAAACCAGAGAGTGGTTTTAAAATGTAGGGACAATCAGAAGAAGAACTTTTCTGAAATGCATCATGCTAGTGCTGGTTTTGCATGGTCAAAGACTTTTGCTGGTTTTGTACAGTGGGTCTTGGTCCTGGGTTCAAAAGAAAGGTATCCAGTCTCTGAGTTAAAAGACAGAATTATGTTCTCAGTGGAAAAGTTTTGTGAGTTTCAACAGCTGTGAAGAATTTAGCTCAGCAGGATTATACTGTGTTGCTAAGAATGCTGACTGGAAATTAAATTAGATTTTAAAGATGACTGAATGGCAGTGAAGATACCTTGACGACATGCCTTCCATTGCTTTCCAGATAAAACTCGATATTGGTGTCATTCCACTGAAACTGGAATTACACCCAGGCTAAAACTTAAATCAGACTAACTGAAAAAATACCTGAAGGTTGCCAACTAACCTGGAAATCGGTTTGGAACTAATAAATCTCAAATATAAAAAAATAATTATATAAGATATATCAAAATCCACACATAGCATTGAGTTTTTTTAAGTTGAGGTCAGACAGGTTAACTTGGTTTATGGAGCTCTTTACATCTTGGTGTTTTCTGGGCTAATGGTATTGAACAGAATACGAGGTCCATTGTTTTAACTTTAAGTCCATTTTGAGTGAATTGGATTCCATGTGAAATCAAGATTTCTTTAATCATATAGTAGGGAATTTGCTGGAGTAAAAATCCTAATTTTCCTCTTCAAAGCAGAAATCCTAACACTTGATTGAATTTTCTCACAAGCACAAGAACAGAATATCAGAGTAGTAAAGGGCATAAAGGAAATTTTAAGTGGCGCAAGTGTACAACCCTAATTAAAATATCACGTACTTGAAAAACAGATTTATTTAATGGGGAGCTGGTAATAGTAGAGTCCTGGTACAGAAAAATGAGAAATGTGCCCCTCTAGTGGAAAAATGGTAAATAGTGAAAAGGCTACTATAGGGATTAAAGGAGTTTGCTTGGGCTCCAGTTGGAAGAGGTCTGCCATGCACTTCAATAATTGTACTTTTGGAAAAATATAGGTACATACTGTCCCAAAATAGTCTTTAAACACATTTTCCTGTGGACAGTAATGGAATAAATATGCTTCTGAAGAGTGCAAAATTTGTCATATTTGATTTTACAGTGCTCCACCAAACTGAATAAACCAGAAAATAACCAATTAAAGAATGTGGTGAGCAGCTAATTCCATCAAATGCATAACTTCTTATCATTAGGTTCTGCAGTTCTTTTCATGTTCAGGATTTCTATTTATCAAATGTCTACAATCTCCCATGGAAATGCAGGAAAGGGTAGTGATGGTCTTGAATGCTGCCAATTTAATGTGGTACATTTTCCTTTTCAAGTTCAAACTAGAAACAAGTTGGACCAAATATCAAGCAAACTAATATCTGAAAAGAAGAACATAGAAGAGCTTAAGAAAATGCACAATATGATATTAAAGCATCTAAATCAGTCCGGAATTAAGGAAGAGGGGAGATAACTCTTCACACAGTGTCCTGATCTTCATGATTACCTCTTTACTCATACTGAGCTGAAAGTACCTGGAGAATAGATCAATTGGAATGAAATTAAGTGTATTCATGTACTTGGATATTTTCACACATGGCACATAAGTTACATAAACATTCTGGTACCATCACATGAGTATTGGAAAAGCCAGGTGAATGAAAATATTAGAAAATAATATCCTGGTTTATGTGAATATAGATTTTATAAACTAACCCCATATAATTTACAATAAATAATGGATTGTCAACAATTTTGAGCAAATGTTCCAGATTCTCTGTATGGTAAATTGCAGGGCTAAGGGCTTAGGCTTATTTTAAATGTAAGTGAATGATCACAGAAAGTAGTGATTTCCGTTCACATGATTCCAGCATAACCTTGTTCACTTAGTCATTCTACTGCTTGTTTGGAACAAGTTTTGTTGCTTGCTTCTATACTATTTGTATTTAAGAAAAACTTCAGATTTCATAAATTATAAATAAATCAAATTCTGCCAAAGAGTTTGGTGGTTTTCCTTTCTGTGCATCTAAATATATTGACTTACTACTTGTTTTGTGAAAAAACAACTGAGAATAAAAACAAACTCTTTCATAACATGCTAGATTCAGCCCAAATATCTATTGATTGAAAGTGGCTGTCATATTGTCTTACAAAGGAAATGGGTTTAGAGAACTCAGTCTGGTAATACCCATCTCATAACAATGCTAGTACTCTGCACTCAGTATTTGTTGGAAGCTTCTGAATGAAGGCCAAATGTTTTTAAAAAGTGATGTGGGGAAAATACTGTATGTTCTTATACTCTTCTTTATAGTTGCTGTTGGACACTACTGGGAGAAGGGCCAGGTGAAACCTGGTCTGAGTCTTTGTGTTTTTAAAATGGAGCAGTACCTCAGAGGGTGGAAGTAGGAGCCAATGCTTTCTCACTCTGACTTTACATAGTTGTGGAGACTGACACCCAAAAGTGTGATCACACAAGAGAATGGTAGGTAGCTATGTAATTTTAGTATTCAAACTCTTCTACTGGTACATGCAATAAAAAGCCACATATATTATCAATCAATAAATCAATTACTTCCAACAGTGCAATGGCAGCTGACACTATGGTGTGTGTCTAACACCTTCTGTTGTACTTTGAGTTCTCTTTCTCATCCAGTGCTTTCTTATCTCTTCTGGACAATTTTACCAAAAAAATCACTGAAGTTAACAGTATGCATTTGAGTCTCCTTTTCCAGAGTGAATGACAGTTATTCCTGTGATGACTACTTCATTGTCTGTAACAGACTGAAGGACTAGATACAGGAAACTTGATTGGTATCACTTGTATTTGCACAGCAATTCCATTTCTGATAAGAGAAGTGCTTTGCTTTACATGTATTTTTTTATGTCACTTTCTATTTCTTGATTTTTCTTTTCCTAGTGCATTACTGTAAAGTCATTCACATGAAAAGTGTGAAGTTTGGTCTTAAGCGTTTGTTATTCCTGTTGTTATTTCTCAGCTGCAGTTGTAATTATCTCCTCTGGACACCACAAATACTTGTCACAAAGGAAACTTTAATACAGCTAACATAATATAATAGAATAATAAAAGGAAGTGTAGAATAAGTTGTAAGGAAAGAAACTTTAAAAGCTCAACCCAAATATCTTTCTGTAAATGCTGTTAAATGATGAAAGAAAAAGTATCATTAAGACTAAAAACATGACACTCACAGTGTTGTTTCTCTGTTCTCTGAGCTGTCAGCTGCTTTTTAGTGACAGTTTTAAGTTCTCATCTCTCCCACTCGTAGCTACTGCAACTGCTTTCAAGCTCCTGTCTCACATTGACACACATTTGTAATCGTTAGCCAGGGAGACACAACTCTAGTATTTGGCACTCAGTGCATCTCAAACACATTGATTTGGCACACCCCTTGTTGCAACTGCATCTGTCAGAGTGGTCTCTGGTCCAATAGAAACTGACACCAATTGTCAAGACATTTTTTTTCTGTCAGGAAGCTGTAAATAGAATTTGTGCTACAGGAACATTCCCCAAAGAAATGAAAGCTTCCTCATCTCTCTGATCTTGTCCTCAATTACTCTTAATCTAGTTACTCAATCAGTTCTCATAATACAACCACTTCTTAAGTGTTTGTTTTGAATTGTTTTGGGTTTTTTTTACTCCACAGATTGATCCTTCAAGGTGCAGAGTGCCCCCAACAGTCACAGACTTAATACCAGCTAATGTGCACTGTGCAGGTGTGCTCAGTATCATGTAGGACTGAAGCCCCGAATTATCTGTTTGATATTTCATTACTTCTTCACTTGCAGTGACCCATGATTAAGAGCAGTGACTAAAAAAAAGGGCAAAGGTCCAAGGAACTCCTTAGGCTCATCCTGTTAGCACTACTGAAACACATCTGTTGTTGGAGCCACTTGGGTACAAGGGAGACATGGGGCAGAACTGCATTTCACTAACAGTGAAACAAACCCAGCCAAAATGAATTATGACTCTTAAAATCTTCTACAAACTTGATTTTGAAGTGAATTTCAGCTCATTCCAGAGCTCCATAAAGCTCATCTTGAATAAAGAGCCAAGTAACTAGTAAACACCAAGTTCCAACTGCATGTGGCATAACCACTGTGTTGTATATGGATGCTACAATGTCTCCTGGAGACCCGGGGTAAGATCCCTGCTCTTCTGTGGCTGCACATCTCAGGAGTCTTTGCAATGTCAGGCATTATGACAAAGAACAGGAGGAAGGTGATCTGACAGTAATAGCTTAATCTTTCATTAGTGACCACTGTTGTCCTCAGCAGTACTACTACTTTCCTTTTTTTCTTATTCACAGTCTATAGAGTTATCTATCCAAAGCAACTTGCTTTTCAGTATTTCTTTGAGTCCACTGTAAGTGAAAATGATTCACAAAGGTTTCAGACAGATTTAACAACTTGCCACTGACATTTCTCTCTCTCAACAATTGCAACCATTATCATTACTGAAATGACAACTTGGCTTCACGAAATTTTCTGCTGAATAAATCTGGACAATACTAGGAAGATGCCAGTAAACAAGGAGAAACACTTGGAAGATTGAACCAAGACATTATCTTCAGCTTTCATCAAAGGCATTACGGTGCCAGTCCCTGAATCTTTAGGTGGTTAGGTACTATTAGTAGACAAAAGATTTTCTTCTTCTGGTTAGCTTGATGAAAAATTCACTCCTTTGTCCAGATATTCCCAACAGTCCATGTTCTTGTTAACCCAAACCCAGAAGACAGTATATGACTATGCGAAATTACATGTGGAGAGACTATACAGTGATAAATAGTAGAAGGCCAGCTAGTGCAGGCATTTGCTTGCCTTCCCTGAGGTCATATTACCATGAGGACATCACCTTGTGCTTCCCTAGAAGGAAACAGAGCTCAGTATCTACAAGCTGTACATAAGAACTGAGTACAAACCACTCTCTATAGAGACCTGTCTATGAACCAGTCAGAGGTTAGGTAAATCTAGACGGAGCATCTTCAGTTGAAAATGATTCACAGTCACTAAAGGGGGATGTTGAGTGGCAATAAAATCCATCTCTGCCTGAGAGGAGAATCAGATTTACTAAAACTATTAATGATAGATGCTTCTCCATTCATATAGTAAAATATTGAAATGACGGAGCTTCCACAAGTCTTTTCTACCGCTTAACTATCCACTATCCACATTAAAATTTTTTTCCTGGTCTAACTAAAAATTTCCCTGCTGAAATTTAAAGCTGTTATTCCTTGAACTATTGCTTGTGAATATAAAAAACCAATTTGTTACCTTGCAATATTTCAGTTGTTTTATATTACACTAACTCTTCAAGGTAATTTTACTCTTAAAAACATATTTTTTACCCTCTGAGATACTTGGAGTTTTAATACAGTATTTATTCTTAAACTCTAGTATGAGCTCAGTTCACGTGCTTCATTCATTGGTAATAATAGAAAGCTGAACACAGGTAAAAAACAATAATGATGTACATATGCTGAATCTGGAAAAACTGAAGAGAAAATTCCAGGAGTGGCAAAAAGCCTGCCATAAATTTTGTTAGATCACATGCGCCTGAAGGTGATGTGCTACGTGTTGCACACAATCCAAACTGTTCAGGAACACTAAATTCAGTGTCAAAGTATTTGCAAAATGAGCAGAGTGGAACAAAGTGTTCAGTAATGTTGAACGAAGCAGGATGAGTATTGTCAGAACTAGAATTATCTGAAGAACAAAATCCTATTTCATGAGTTTTTGAAGTCTTTGAAGATCAAATGTTTATTTTCATTCTACCAAAGCATAATCTTGTAAAATCACATATTAAATTACCTGCAAATATGCATTTTCAGATCCACAATTCCAAGTTTTCTTACTCAATTTGGCTTGTCTGACTGGAGTTTCTGCTCTGAGTTTCAGAACCTACTCCATTGGAAATGACAACAAAGCAATGTGCTTCACAAAAGCTTTAGTGTTTTGGAAATGTTTATTTTGACAAACAAAATTGTAACCAGTTCTAATTAGAACTCTGATTAAGTAACAACTAGATAAAACAAATGTCAAATAGCAACTAAAAATTGGATTTATGTTTTGACTAGAAACTAAAAATTATCTGTCCAAGAAGATGCTTAACTTGATCTTCTTATAGGTTGTTAGTGTAATTATTTCTGGGAGATGCTGGCAAATAAGGAAAGCTGGATCAAAGCCTTAGATTGCAGTGCAGTGCTAGTGGGATTAAGGGAACTGTTCTCTTCAATTGAGAAAAAAAGCACATTTGACACATTACATGTTACTGTTTTTATTTCCCTGACAGATTAACAAGAATACTGAGGGCAGAGGGAATCAATGTACTGTCACTTCATTTGGGATACATAGGAAATAGTAATACTATGGCTAAAGAGATTAGTATTATTTGAGAACCCAATCAATCTCAGAATTCAATAAGAGTTTTTTACAGACTGTTTCCTATCCTTTCTGTGGTTTCTAGGCCACACGTTAGCAATCAAAATGCTGCCCACAATTCACTGATGAGCCAGCAAACCCCCTGAATGGTAATAAGAACCTTCCAGTAGCAAAAGTCACACCACAGTGCTGTTGCTAAATTATCACTATGAGACAATCTGCATTACAAACAAGGGTGAAAAGACAATTTCAAAATCAATTGCCTGCCAATTAAAAAAACCTATTAATATTATGGGTTTGCCTTTCAAGTTCTGCACTGTTCATTTCATCTTAATATCCTCTTCACCGTGCAAGAGAATTTGGAAAACAGTGCTTGTCAATAAGATGACATAATTTTGAAACTCACATTCACCCTTTGCTCCTCAGCAAAAGGTCATGTCAAATTCATTAACTTCCAATAATGCTTAAGTTTTTTTGGTTGTTGTTTTGGTTTTTTGTTTTTGTTTGGTTTGTTTGTTTTTTTTCTTAAAGGAACATAGGCATTTTCTTCAGAATACCTCTTCCAGGGTACTGAAATTGTATGGGTAGATATGTAGGTGATAACGAAAATCATTTTACTAATTTTTCAACAGGAGGTGTTGCGTGGATTCTAGTTCTTTTTATTCATCGACCAACTTTGCATCCTGGAGCAAGCTTAAATAACTAGGTAATAGTCAAAAAGTTTGCTACCTGGAAAGCAATAATAACAAACCCAGAATTTAATTGTATTATTTTAAATAGAATTTTAGATGCTGTGATTTTTTTAAACAAAACCTAACCAACCAATAAACAAAAACACACAAAAAAATTCCAAACAAACAAAACCCAACCAACCAAACAGAAAAAGAAAACCAAAACATCCAAAATCAAACCCATCAATTAATATATCCTGTAGTGGAAATGTTTTCTTAGAAGTGCTTCTTTCTGATGCCCCCCTGTAAGACTGTTCAGACTGGTGTGCCTAAGCTGCTCCTTTGATCTGAAGTTACCTCACTGAAGCACACGGGGAGCAAATGAAAACTAGTGAACTGATTCAGCAGCTATATATATACCGTGACTGATTCATCTGGGCATCCTCCAGGAGGGTGGTCATAACAAGGCATCAAGATAAACTGATAAAAGAGGAAACAGACCCATGAGTTTGAAAGTTCTTCCTTAGCGCTTCAGGTCTTCCCCAAGAAGTTATCCCCAGTCTAAGCAGGTGCCTTTTAGGGTCTTCGTTCAAGCACCTCAGCAGGTGGAAGGGCATTTTCCCATTTCTGTGTTTGCAGTGCTCGAGCAGGCACCGAGATCTGTAGCTATTTTCTCCCGCTGACACTATGAAGATCTTCCATTTTTTAAAACTTCGCAGCCTCTGCAGCAAGGGGAAGCCTGCTGGCAATGGCAAACACGCCGAAGAAAGCAGGTCGTGGCTGCTCTCACAGACCGTCGCTGTGTTTCCAGCCGCTGCGTGATGGGAGCTCGGCAGCGCTCTCTTCCCGGGCGCAACGTTTCGCTGCCGAGCGTCCCCGGGCCGGGCAGTTCCCTGACAACGCCATCTGCCTGAGCCCCCGGGGCGAGCCGCTCAGCGGCTCCGCTGCGGCCGAGGGAGACCCCTGGCGGCCGACAGAGCCGCCAGCAGCCGCAGGGTGGCAGTTGCGTAGCAAAGGAAGGGCGCTGGGGAGAAATCCCCTGAGGAGGGTGGGGTATCCCCGGCAGCGCACCGGACACCACCTCGGCAAGCGTGGTACCACTCCAAAGGCCGGACTGAAGCCGCGGGGGTCTGGCTTTCGCAGCCGAATAATGCACACTCTGTCTGAGGTGCTCGTCAGGCTGCTGGGTCCGCGGGGAGCCGCGGCAGGTGCGGGGATGAGTCCGCGGGCGCAGGAGGGTGCTTAGAAGTGTCCTCCTGTTTGAAAGTAAATGAGACGGCTCCGTGCGCTTGAGTCAAGAGGGTAGAGCTGTTCAGAGTCTGCTGTCGGAAAAAAACCCTCCTTTTTCTCAAAGGAACACTTTTCTCACCTCGCCCCCATCACCAAGGGCAACAGTAATGCCCTTAAAAGGCATTAATGAGTTTTTAGCTGATTAGTGCTATTTGGATGGACACTGTCAAGTTATGTGCATGTCAGGCTTACATATGGAGAAAGAGCAAGGAGGCTTGGCAAAAGTGCAGCTGATCAAAGTCATTAACCTAAAAAGAGAGAACAAATGTACTAGTGTAATTTTTTCTTTTGCAGTCCAGTCACTGCTGACTCCATTACCCTAGGTTTGTGAAGCTACTGTGTCGTGTACAACACCAACGGGCTTGTGATTAAATCATATCTAAAATGGAAGTAAACACCATAAGAGTATTTGGAAATGTTCATTATATCTGTTTTGCTGATTTACAGGGCAGAGCTGTGGTAAGGAACTATGACAGGAGGAACCTCAGCCCATCTTGAAGGTGAAGAATGGGTGTTTTGGGACAGTGGAGCCTGTTGTGTGTGTTTCTGGGAAAGAGTCTGTGGTGGCTCCTGCAGACATGTGAAATGCAGCCCAGCCTGCTCAGCATGTGGCATTTCCATGACTGGAACCTAGGGTGGTGTTTTCTGAGAGCTGTTAACTTGGATCACTAGTCTGTTCTGCACCATTTTTATTACCTTCCGACCTGTGATAAAAAAATGTTTTGCCAGTGACTAGAATAGCCATTCACACGCTGATGGAGAATATAATGCTAAGCTTATTAGACAGTCATTGACGTTGAGGCACATGCTGAAGTAATTATTTTGGCAAGGGTTAGACATATACATTGATTTGGGGGAGAAGTAGGCCCAGATCAAAATTATAATGCAAAGAACAATTTTATGTCTGTGATTTATCCAGTCATTGTGAGATGGGAATTTCTTATGCTGCTTAAAGAACCCTTCCCAATACTCTGCAGGGCTAGTAAACACAAAGCCATTTCTTTCAATAAATGTCCTCCATTATGCTTTATAGTCAAACATTTCCCTTTTTAAAAGAATATAGGATTTGCAGTTTAAATTTCTATCATCCTACTGAAGTAGCTACCCTAGCTGTCCAATATGATGTTATTATGCAGTACCTGTCATCCCACACTAGCCAGTAAACTGCTTCTTTACATTTTTTCTAGGAGCAGTTAGATACTCCAGAGTAAACTGGTCTACCCAAAGGAGGTTGCACCTCTCAACACTGAGAAACTGCAGTCTCCCCTGTTTTCCGGTTTCCTTCTGGGTAATCTGAGCTGGACTTGGTCCTCTCAGGATAGCTGCCATCTGACTGATTTATCTGTTCTGAGAGATTGCAACTTGTTGCAGTTTAGGACATTTCCAAGACAAATTCTTGCTTCTCTCCTTAAAGTTGTCATTTTGGTATGTAAGGAATTATGACTAGTATTTATAGTCAAATTAGCTATCCATCTGGGCAGAAAATGTTTTGTAACAGATGTTTTCATGATTCTATGTATCTTAGGGCAGAGTCCTGTTTCCGTTTAAAGGACTGCAGGCTCCAAATTTTGCAACCACAAAAGCATTACACAGGCTGTTTGGAAGGGAAACACACCATTCCCAAACAGTTGCTATAGTCTCCTATCCTTCCTTTGGAATAAGAAGAGCTAGTACCATACTTGGCATGTAAGAAACTATCTGGAAGATTTTCCATCCAGGTTCTCCTTGACAGCTCCAGGTGTCCTTGACAAGTAAAAAGTCTTTATGGCAATATGTTGTATAGTTGAGTGTTAGTTCTTCATTAGGTCTCAATAGGGTTTCCAATTAAGTTGCCTCTATGGGGGATTCTTTTATGAATACCACAGACTTCTCACCTGCTGTTAATTTGTTGCCAGCTACTTGTGCACTGGATTTTCTTGTTCCTCCTGCAAAAAGCACAAACTTCACGGGAAGATCCTAACTACTGATACACTTATTGAGACCTTTCCTTTCTCAAATGCATTTTTTTCCATGCAAATGGTATGACTTTAGTAAGTGACATTGAGAGCTATGCCCTGTTATCTGAGGGCTATAGCCCTCACCTGGAAAACAGGAAGCAATATCTGCAATTTCAAGCTTGCAACATCATAATTGAGCAGCCTCTCATTGAGCTACTGGACAAAGCAGGAGAGGGGACAGTATCTGTTGTAGACCATGATTCATCAGATGTACTCTTAAAAAACAAAGCAGATTGGGCACTATAGGAAAGAGACGTGCAAACATCTCATTTCTGAATGCTGGCAGACCTTAGATGTGAACTAGATGCTATCTGATCATCATTGCCAGGAGAGGTTATTTAGATGCTCAGGGAAATCTTCTGCAGCAATCTTTTGTGTTTGAGTGCTTCCAACATGACATGGCAAGGTAGTTGGAGTTTTGAAGATCTCAATTCTGAACACAGATGAATCAAGTGGCAGTTAGCTGGAAATAAGGTGCTGGAAAAAAAAAAAGCAGCCTTCCCCCCCGAAAGAAAGAAAGAAAGAAAGAAAGAAAGAAAGAAAGAAAGAAAGAAAGAAAGAAAGAAAGAAAGAAAGAAAGAAAACACAGCAAAAAGAAAAAAAAAAAAAGAAAAAAGAAGAAAAAAAAAAAAAAGCAGCTGTATCCTGGAACTCAGTAAAAAGGATTAGGAAGATAACCAAACAGGAGGAGGATCTCTCAGGATCTCTGTAGAACTCAAATCCCAATAACTCCTCAAAACTCCTCAAGGCATTATAAATCCTCTATCTCCTAAAGGTGGCTAACTGTCATGATGACAGCCTTTTGCAAATCTACACCTTAATCTCCCTGAACTGTATGCACATCTCCAGGAAGTGGAGGTAGTAGCATTTTCCTGGTCCAAAGTGGCATTATAAATATAAGGTAAATACTGAGTCATTTAGTGATAATAAACAGATATTGGTATGTTGGATTTTTTTTTTTAGGTTGTTGTTGTTCTTGTTTGTTTGTTTGTTTTTCAGGGAAAACATTAGGGAAAACCCTACTGGGTTCAGCATGCACAATTTTTTTTCTGAGAGTCTTTATTATACCTGGATGATGTGAAATGAGGAGAGTCTTTTAACCCTATTTTTCTTACCTCTGGTAATTCACATTGAAAGCTGGATCTATAAAGTAGTTTCTTCTTTTCCAAGGCCAAAGGAGGCAGCTTGCTCAATTTGGAACATGTGGAATTTAGAGAGGATGCTCCACAGGTGTGCAAGGAGTAGAGACTTTCATGGCAGGAATAGGAAGAGGTAGTAATGGCATCACTTTGCACTTGTCGTTCTTTAACCTTCTTTCTGGAAGTTTTCCCCTGACTTGACTTGGCATTTCAATCTTGGCACCCAAAGTGTAGAGCATCGTGATGCTGAGTATGGCAGGGTTTGGCATAGTTTTCACTGGAGTATGCCCCTAAGTTGGGACTAGGGCTCCCTGTGAAGCAGATGGGCTGCTGAGAAGCAGTGACATTAATTGGCAGGTTTTGCTCCATTTTTAAAAGTTTTTCAGTTTCCCTTTCACAGGACAAATTGCTGAATTGAAAACATAGACATAATATTCCTATATATTGAGACATACAGTGTGTGTAATATGTAATGTCTGACACCTTCAAGGGGAGCTGTATGCACATGGGCACATTAACCACTGAATGGAATACAGAAAAATGCTTTGGCAAGAAGTCCTGTTAAAAGGGATCTTGCAATGGTTTAAAACACGCAATAGAGAGAAATCTGAGCAGAGCTTTTCAGGAGACAATATAGACTTTTTCCACTAGGTGGTGGAAATCTGCCACCATCCAGAGCTTTTAAAAAACAGGAAAAAACCCCACATAATTATGAAGGGCAGGCTGAATTAAGATAGAAAATAGCTGTAATAACAGCTTACCATGTATCGATTAAAATGAGTTTGCTGCCTGTCGAAGAGACAATCATAGAAAATTATTCTTAATGCTATCCCTGACACAAAGGCAAAAATGTCAGTTAGGGAGGTTTTCTGGTGTTTTAGGAAAGGAAATGAAAGGATAATTTAATCTAAATGAATTCTCTAACCCTCTACAGAAGGACTGTCATCTGCAATTTCAGACCATAGGAACTCAGGAAACAAATCTCTCATGCACTTATTTATCTTCAACCGCCAAAATATATTTTTTAAATTAGTAATTTTAATGAACGTGTTCATAGACCTCCCAATCACTGCCGTTGTTTCTAAACGTGTCCTCGTGGTGGCAGCAAAACGATCAATTATTTAACAAAAACATATCTGAAAATTACACGATTTTCTGTTGTTCTTGGCATAATTCATGGCTGGAACAGAAGAGACAAAACACATGCTCTATTGCTAACATCACAGAGGGAAAAAGGATTTGCAAAACCACTTGCTTCTTCTAATACAGCACCAACTCAACTACTGCTGACTTTATTCCACCCTTCTTTCAAAGCTACTCCCAAGCCATACCCAACATATGATTCATGTTTTTAGATGAAAGTGACTATCACACAGTTTTCAAAGATATTGATGACCTATTCTTTCACTAAAATTCATAGTTGTTATCTCAGTAGCAATTCACACATCCCATATAATAAAGTTATAGATACACTATGATGTAAGACTGACACTGCCAAAACTAAGTCCAAGAATCCAGTCAATAGTAGTGCTCAAATAAAAATTCCCATCTTACGTCTGCTGCTTCTCTTTTCCTGCTTTGCCCAGATGGGGACTGCTTTTTGATCAATCTTAGGTAATATCTTGACTATAAGATAATAAGTAGACCTTTTCTCTAAATTACACTATCTGTTACATTTGTCATTTCTGCAACATAAAAAAAATTATCTTCCTGCTCTCACTTGTATATTTTCTCTCTCTTGTATATTTTCTATACAAGTATTACATTCAGTTAAGATTCACCTTTGACATTGCCATTGATAGGATGAATGGCAGCTCACAAACTTCCCTCTGCATCCCTGTACTTAGTACAATGGAGTGGGAATGCTCTGCGTGACCTACTGTACTGACTGGTGATCCTACTTCTGCCACTAAGAGATGCACCTGTCCACAGGAAACAGCCACCAGCAAGTTGTGTTCTTCTTCAACCCATAAGCCTCATGCTCATGCCAAGAGAGATCTGTGAAGTTCCTAAGTGGATAAATAATTTAAAAAGATATCTAAGAAATTCTGTAAAACAATTGCTATGTACACATATATATATATAATTTTTTTTTTCCTATAGGAAGACCATTTTGTTGCCTTTATGACGCTTAGTGGATTACCAAATTAAGATGTATTATGTAATTAATGTGACCAGCTATTATCCGAATTTTGAAAAATAATTTCTTAGCAAAGTGGAAAACAAAGCAGAAAACATGTTACCACCTTTCTGTAGAATGGCCATGAACTCCATCATCAGTCGTGTAACCAGAAGAGGGCTTGTTCAATTCTACTAACTTCAAGAGCCCTTGTCATCATCTGCCCTTTCCCTGGATAAAGTGATTGTTCTAGGAAATGTGGTTATACTTCCAGCCTGAGTGCCAAAAAATAACAAGGCATACAGTTGGCTATTCTGAAACTAGTGTGAAATATCCTTCCATGAATTAGCCATTTGTGTACTTGGGTGACTACTGAAGTTTATATACCTTTTCCTTTTTTTAAACATGAGTATTTGGTTGCTGATCAACTGAAATCAAACTGTAGTATACTGGCTACATATACATTACAATGGGAAGACCAGATCAGAACAGAAATACAGTGCTATAGAGATGAGTGACAGAAAATCTCAACCAGCAATTCTTAGGAAGATATAGCCATAACTAGAGTACTTTTCTCCTATTAATTAAAAGGTTTATTCTTTTTCCTGGGTGTTTTTTTTATGGACTGCTGATAACCACAGGAAATAATATTGCAGTGGAAATGCTAATAAAGGAGGTGGTTATTCCCTTTTTAGTTAATTTCTGGTGTGTCACTCAAACAGAGAAGTTGTTTGATGAACTGAAGACGGCTGCTTTTTTTTTTTTTTTTTTTTTTTTTCCTGCCTAAATATAAGAAATAGAAGCTCTGCATTCCACAGATACACTCTAATAATTTTCAGAACTCCATTATTCATTAAATGTTACACCTAATTTTAGGTCTTTCATTTTGCAATGTTATCCTTAACCCTCAAAAATGTAGTACCACTTACATAAAGGTTATGTTAGAGGCTACTATTATACAGAATCACATTAGCAATCCAAACCATTTCTTCTCTGTGCACAGACTTCCTGCCAGGACAGTATTATTAAAATGCATAAGTTACAGTACTTCCCTTCAACTTTATTTGCCTTTTAAAGATCCTGGTGAAGAACTGCTTAATTTGCAAATCTTCCCCATCATGAAACTGCAATATAGCGACACTAAATTGTCTTGACTCAGATGGCTTGGGTACTCTTGCAGCAACACCTATTGCAGATTGGAGTGCTCACCAAGATGGTAAGTAGAACAGGGGCAAGTCTGTGCAGAATGTTGTAATGTAATAGCTCATTTCTCTGAGGACTGGTCTAGGTGATCCTGCTCTAGCAGGGGGGTTGGA
This sequence comes from Corythornis vintsioides, assembly GCA_025447755.1. Classification (NCBI taxonomy): domain Eukaryota; kingdom Metazoa; phylum Chordata; class Aves; order Coraciiformes; family Alcedinidae; genus Corythornis; species Corythornis vintsioides. Next base: position 51,584 of record JAOEGS010015154.1, read on the forward strand.
CTAGATGATCTTTCTAGGTCCCTTCCAACCCCTGACATTCTATGATTCTATGACCCGCACTAGCTATTTTTAAGTTAGTGTTCACATAACTTTAAGAATGAGGCATTTGGCTGCAGAAGAGACAAACTTCACCGTCCATGATACTAATTGCCACAGTGTGATTATAATCTTAGGGTTCAGGGCAAACTCAGTTCCAAGTAATACCATTATACTTACACATTTTACAGTTTCTTTTGTCAATCAGTGAACATCCGTGAAAACATTTGCAACCTTTATTATTTATCTTCTCTGTAAAGTCTATTGCAGTCTTACTCATCATTTGTTAGACCAAATCTAGATATTGCAACCATTGTTGGGTCCCCCAGTACAAGGACCCTGATAAAATAGTGTAAGTTCAGCAGAAGGCCACCAGGACACTCTCTGGATCACCTGCCCCCTGAGGTTCAGGGAAGGGGGTTCCTTTGATATGGAGGACAGATGGTTTAGGGGGCACCTAATATAATCCTGACAGTGTCTGTGGGAAAATTATCAAGAAGAGGGAGCCAAACTCTTCAAAGTACTGCATGGCAGGAGGATGAGAGACAAGAAATGTTAACTGAAACAAGAAGGTTCTGACTGTATATAAGGTATATATTTTTTCCATGAGAACTATTAGTCCCTGGAGCAGGTTGCTTAGAAAGATTATACTATCTCAACCTTGGAGCTTCTCAAGAACTGACAACCCTGAGCAACTTGGTCTGAGCTCAGAGGTGACCCTGCTTTGAGCTGAAGGTTGGACTGTAGACTTCCTGAGACTCTTCCAAAGTCAGTTATCCTATGATCTTGTTTGTTCACATTTGTTGAAATTATTATTTCCTACATGTATCACAAGGCAGGTTTTCAGTGAAGTGGTCTTGAGTTTGATCTACCACTGAGAGGCAGCACCACTGCCCTGTAACTCTGGTGGCCCAATGTCAGTTTGCCAGCATGGAAGATTCCCAGGAAACTGTGGATCACAATCTCACCATTGAATGCATCATGGCATCGAATGGTTTTTCAGAAAGTCTTCTCTGGGATTCCTCCAGCACAACACTGTAACATTGGAGCTGCTTCTCTGAAGAGACAGAAGCACAGCAACATCAATCTGAAAAAATTTGGGTTTTCTCGGTGTGATATTATCCACGTGATTAGGTAGAGCAGAACTTAAAGGAGTTGCTCAAGCAATTATCTCCCAGGTGGCCCATACCTTTCCTTTTCCTGTGCCTATATTTAGTGTAAACTCTTTGCAATAGGGGCTATCTGTTATGTTTGTATTTTGTCTAAAACAAAGCAAATTAAAATTCAGTTTTTCTTAGGTATCCTAATAAACCCAATAAATTATGTTCAAGTCAGGAGGATGTACAACACACCCACTTATTAGTGGTAACTGGATGCTGTTGCATTTCCTTTAGTGCAAGAAGGAGCAAGACATCAAGGTAAACAAGACACCTGGAGGACAGAACATTTCATATATTAGAGTGCTATAAAGTCACCAGGTTGACTGTTTCAGACCTGTGATTTATGTAATATATACCACTATGGCAAAAGAGGAGTTTCACCACTGAGCTATGAACTTGGTAGACATTCAAAGGACAGGTAGAAAGTGAGAAGGAAACTTTATGGAGGAATAATTGTACTCTGCTAATTATTGTATAATATAGGGCTATCCATGTTTGGAAGAGAAAATGGTAACACCCATTAAAATAAGAGTATGAATATGGAATGGAAGATAAAAGTGTGACATTGGCCAATAATAATGATACAACTGTATTTTTTGTGTGTGTGGTTTCTGAGAGAATGACTTAATTAAGAGTTAGCATATGCATGAGTGATATTACTATATAAGCGTATGTGTCTGCATGGGGCATTTTGTTGCTTTGGGAGCTGCAGAAATAACACTTATTTTAAGTGATAAATTATCTGTTGTATTACTGGATAAGGGAGGCAATGCTGGTGCACAGGCAGGTTTCATTCTAGCATTTTCTAATTCTGGAATACCTGAAATTTAAATTTGAATATTTTTTCTTTCTGTAGGCTTTTTCATGCTACACACAGAGAGATATATTTGTGTGAACATTCCGAAATGCACCCATTCAAATTATATTAAATTCACACACATGTAAACACATAAAATAATAAAAATAAAATAATGAAGTTATTGGTCCACCAAAAGGCCTTTGTTCTTGCAGACACAGATGCAAAAACAGATTAAACAATCAAGAATCAAAGGTTAGTACAGAGGTTACATTTAATCTTAACATGCACTTTTTTAGGAAAATCGATCACGTTTCATTTTTATTAAAAAAATACTCCTATCCAATGGGGGCAATTTTACGCTAGTCTGAAGAAATGCTTGGTAAGCATGAGGCAAATTCCAAGTGTTAACTGTTATGTCTGACACTGAATTTAATAAATGATGGGAAACTGCAGACTGAACATGTTATAAGAACAATTTTCTTATATTCAAGGTTCAGAATACCATAAATCTCTTACCAGACTTCCTAAATTAACGATTTCAAAAAATGTTTTCACCTACTTTTGTAATGAAAATAGCTTCTCTTCCAATTTCTAACAATTTTCTTGCTACCATGAAGCCAATTGGAATAACTTTTTTTTTCAATGTAATAACCCTCCTAGTTTTAATTTCACCATGCAAATTAAGAGAAACACCTGTACCCACAGATAGGGAGGATGACTAACCTATTTATAAGTAAGTAATTGGATTTTCTATTTGTTCTATCAATTTGTTCTCTCCATTCTTAACCAATACCAACAATAATTGGCAACATTTTTTTATAGATTGCTATCATGTGTGATATCACAGCCATCAATGATCATGCAAAGCCAGATCAGATGTGGCTACTTATATAAGTTGCTTAAATACTGAGTGCAAAAAAAGCATCAACCTTTTTGTAGAGGAGGTGAGAACTATCTTTTTTTCTTCCTTACTTAGTTAAAACTTAGACTAATTAGAGTGTGTTGCTTCCTTCAGGAAATGTTTTTGCCTGATGAATACAGTGTGTGTTTTGCCACTTCAGAAATTTTCACCCAGTTATATCTAGAACTAGGTTCAGATATACCCTTGGAGAAGCTGGGAAACTTGCCCAGCGACTGAATCTGGATCTATTCTCTATGTGGCTCCTGGGAATGTTTGTTCTGCCTGAAATACTCCTATTCCCTAAGTGTCACAGGAAAATGTCAATTGAGGCAGTGTACATAGAAAGCCGTGATTAGGAGCATGGACTTAGAGCTCAATCATCTATATCCTGTTAGCAATGCTCTAGATTGCTTGCTTTATATATTCTTCTCAGTCTTATAACTTGAATTTATATTTGAGTCAAGAAATACTCTTGGTATGCAGTGTTCAACAAAAAGGATGGAGAATGTTCCTTTGAATCATACAGATTACAGATGGTCCTGTGGAGACAGCACTGTGTGTGGGCTTCAGGCCCCATGAAGCCAAGAACTCAATTTGGATTTGCCCACCCTGTTCCTCATTCCCTTGTGAGTGCACAGTTATCTGCAGGGAGATATCTGCATCCTGCTGCCTTGGGAATGGGTGGCAGGTGAGTGATCTGCTCAGTGCCCTTGTACCTGCAGCAGCAGGGAGTAAAGTTTCTAGGCTTACCCCACAAACCTTTGGCCTCAAAGCTGCTGAAGGGAAGGTACAAACAATATTCTGGATATTGTCCTTGACGTTTACAGTTTCTTAAGCTGCCCAATGACATCAGGTCTACAAACCAGAATGGTCTTAGAGGGAAAGGCAGGAAGAAGATGGGTTCAACAGAGAAGGTGAAATGAAGAATATGACCACATTATTGGGAAAGGCATGTGAAGCAGAGAAACAGAGCAATTGCACTGCAGTTCAAATTGTTTTATGCACTGTCAGCTCTCATCTGGGATATCAGCATCACTCAGCCTTCAGAGGAAAATTGGGATAAGAAGGAAGTTTTGTCATATGAGCAGTTTAAAACAAACTTTGCAGTACTTTCTCAGTTTGCTTGGCCTTCTATTTAAATTATTTTCAAAGGTTTCAAGTCCTGGAAGACCTTCATGTCAATTTTGATGTCATTTTTTGGAAAAGTTTTAATAATAAAAAATATTTTGATCATAAAAATAAATTCATTCTTTGGACAGAAATTTGAACCTTTGCTCTTTTTCTGCTGTTTTAAAATGCAGAGACTGTTGAAAATGTATTATAATGTTCAGTGCTGTGAAGAATATTTTAGCATCCTAAAATCTCACTTGGGAGTGTAGTTTCAGGCTTTCATTTTATTGATATTTTGCCAGACATTATTTCATAAAGATTTTTAAAGGTTTGGAATATCAAGCTTTATATAGGAATGTGAATGAGTTATATATTGAAAGCCATGGAAATTATATGAAGTACTGTTAAGTCAAATTAAAAACTAATAAAAAACCTGAGACTGATTCTACTTTTTTCAAATCTACTTAAAAAAAAACCCAAACAAAACGACGACTATTTTGGTATTATGGGATTTTTATCCAAAACTGCATTATACTTCATTGGCTACAAATGATAAAGCGTATTTATATTAGAATTGAACTTTGAGTCAGTCACACTATGTGAACTGTTACTAAAGATCAAAAATGAGCACATTAAAGAAAACTCAGCTGCAGGTTATTGCTTAACAGTGTTTTTCCATTTCTATGAAAAATAGGAATAACTAAAGAACTCAATCACTGTAAGCCTAGGAAAACCTTTTGAATTTTAAACAACAAACAAATGAAAATAGCTGATTCAGTTTTATATTTTTATTATTTCTCCATGCCAGCTTTTACTAAACTGTCAGTTTGAAGGGTCTGCAAATGTCACGCATATCCAACATCCTAAGAAACCTCAGTCTGGATGCAAATGGAACAGTTAAATGGAAATTCCGTTTTTGGTATTGCTTCCTGCTTCCTAGTAGATGTTGTAAGGAACAGCTATCCTTCAGGACTGAAGCTGCTTTCTTTTTGATCTATTCTCTGGCTTCAGTGGCAATTAGATGGTAAATGCCCAGGTCCATGTTGCTCTTCCATTGAGTGCAGTTTGTGTGGAGCAGCCATGGAGATGTCTAATGAGCTTCTGAGAATATTGCTGGGTGAAAGATATTGTATCCATAGAAAATCTCACTTTGGGAAGAAAAAAAAAAAGGAATTCAACTACCAGTTAAGTAGGCTTCCCTAATTTTGTGTGTCATCAAAGTTACACAAGGCAACTGGAACAATTTGGTGTATCTTATCAATCATAAAATAACAGTAAGTAAGTAGTCACTTTACATCGGCAACATCCAATGTAATTTGACATGTATAGGCTGAATTACTGGAATTGCAATGAAATAAAAAACAAGAGGTGTAAACTTTGTGTTGTCCTTTTAGAGTCCTTGGGAAAAATAGATTTGAACAGTGAGGAGATCAACTCAAAGAAGATCACTGTCTTTTAATAAGAAATGTTGCATTTGTTTTAACTCCAAATTTTGAGAAATTTGGGTTTAATTATGTGTAATATAAAATAAGGTCTCTTCTTCAGTGCTTGTATAAGCTGTAGTCATTTGGCCAGTATAAAAGATATGTTGATTGTCACCATTTAGGGCTGTTAACCTTTTTATGCTCACAGCTTGCAGGTCCCCCTGGGAAATGATGAGGTGGAAAGGATAATGTAAGTAAAGCAAAACATGTATGAGCTAGGGAGAAAGGAAGACCCTATAATAAAGGAAACATCTTCATATTACAATATATATCTTTGTGGTTCATTTTTTTTCCATTCTTTCACAGGAAGTCATTGAATCAATATCATTTTTGTAAGTGAGGGAACAATATAGAGAAGGAGAATAGAATGCAAATCTTCATATTGTTTTCTAAATTTTATTGAATGCTTATCCTAATCTTAGGAGCAGATCTCTGGTCATTTCCCAGTGCCTTTTATTTTCCTCTAATCAAAGGACAAGGATATTCAGGAAAAAACCTATGCATCTGATATTTTTCTGCTAGAGGTCTGCAGTGTTTAATCACATTAGGAAATCCATTAAAATTCATGGCCATCTTAGCAGATGCATAGACAGCTGCTATCCCCCACACTTCTCAGATCTGTGTGAGAAAAGTATGTCTATTTAGTAGCAAGTAATGGTTATTACGTTGACTTCTTTTCTATTTGGAGTTATGTTATGTTTCTACCAAAATCTTCCTGAGGCTACAGAATTAGAAACTCTATTTCCTACTTGTATGTAAATGCTCATTTTCTATGTTTATATTTAATATGGTATGTTAATAGTAATAATAAAATTGAATGAATGATTGGGAAACTTGTGGTTTTTTTAAATGTTTTCTGTTAATTATTTTCATACATAAAAAGTAGTGGCTTTGAAGTATATCTATAAATCAGGCTAAACATTCCTGTGTTTGTAATTCTAGAGAACAAAACATAATCACTAGCTTGTAATGAACAAATCTGCATGGGGTTAGAAGGAAACAGTTTTCGGTACAGAAAAACAACACCTTTAATGGAGAAAAAAAAAAAAAGAACTGTGTTTCAGTATATTGGACTACTGAAATTTTACTATACACATGTTTTAAACTCTGATTATAGTATTAAATTAATAGGGTTTTTTTTATTTCCTCTGAAGGTCAGTCTACCAAGGTCAAGTTACACTTTGGAAACAAAAGAGATCTAAATATTAGAGAAGAATACAAGGACTACATGAATAAGCAGTTACTACTTAGAATGAATATCAAGTCACGTCCAAGGTATGTCCCAAGGATGCTCTAGAGCAGTCCGGGGTCAGCTGATGCATACCTGGACTAGATGCTGCAGAGCAAATTTGGATAACAGAGTACTGTAGTCTCCTTAACCACAACTGTAAGTTGTGTATCTGGTATGTCATTGTACACAGTGACAGAAAAACAGAAGCCTCTGGCAACATTATATTAAAGCAGCACCTTAAGAATCTTTCCTTTTTTGCTCCACCAATTATGCTATAAAACAAGTATCTTTTGTGTTGGAAAGAATGTAGTCCAGTTGTCCCAGCACAGTTTCATGGGGTGGTGTAAGAAACAAAAGTTGCATCTCCTCCTTGGCCAAAGGCAGCAGAGTTTCACAAGTTTCTTCCTTAGCTGGGACTTGCTGGATACCAATCCAGGAGTTCACAGATATCTTTTTACCCCTCTGCTTAAGACAAAAGTTATATATCTGTTTGGCCACTTGCACTAGCCCTTTATCTCAAGAACATGTAACTATTTTTGAGTTTTACCTTTACCTGGCTTTGTCTGAGTTGCTTGTGTCCTTCTGGACAATTATATGAGAAGGTAGAGAGGACAACTGAGATAGCTTGTGGTTAGAGCTTTAGTACAAAGCAGGCAGCAAAGCTCAATGCTTCTGGTCTGCATCTAGAAGGTGAGGATCCATACTCACACGAGAAGTTCAGAAATTAAAGTTGGAAAGCAACATTTGTCTTCAAATATCAGAAAGAGGATGCAGACAGAAACTGCTATCAGAGGAGCAATCTTAATATTGAAGGCAGGTTCATAAGACCAGGTGCTCCAGCATTGAAAACCAATCAATACCAGAATGAAAAGCTGCAGGTTATCTTAGCTTTTCACTCCTTTTTGTACATGCTTGCTTTGGTTTATCTTCAGAAAACAAAATTGGATTTCAATAGCAATAGCAGGAGCTGCAGTTGCAGTCCCTAGAACTTTTCCTTTTTGCCCCTCAAATAGGACAATCACTGCCCTCTAAAAGGAAACTAAAAAGAAAACATATAATTAATGCTTAATACTTTAAGTTGCTTTAATTTCTCCCTTTTGCTGTCTATGCCTTTGATAAAGAGAACAAAAGATTTTTAATGGTAGTTGACAGTAAGCAGGCTTCAGTACCAGAACTGACAGATTAATGCAACTATTGAATTTCATATTGTGACAGAGCTGTGTTAACACTTTCAATTCTCAGTCTGTGCATTGCATCAAAATGAAGCCAACAGCTCTAAAGAACAAATATATTCCTTTTCAGTATTGAAGGGAATTTTGGTCTGTGGACTTCATCAGTATTCTGATTGTATCTATCTGACTATCACCAAACTTTTAAAGTGTTTTGCCATCTAATGGGCTTCTCCTATGCTCCCTACACTTCTCACCACAACAGTGTTACTGGTACAGCCAGGAAGCTTAGGCATGTAAAATAGGCAAGGCTATGGCATCTTTTACCAAATGACCAGATGTAGCTGGAATAGCTGAGAGTGTTACAATTGAATTTAGAAAAGTCTGTGTGCTGATCTGAAGGAATTTTGACTGAGAGTGGTGACTTAACTTTTAAGAAATTCTGGTCACCATCAACAGGCTTTTCATAGATGACCTCCTACACTTTTAACCTATACAGCTGGAGGAGCTGTGGGACTGAAGCTATGCACTTAAGTTCTCCTTGGGATATGGAGAAAAAGTCTAGGCAGGTGTCCCATATCTCAAGGGTGTGTCCAAGCTACTTGTTTCTTTAACTTTGTGTTGACTTGGCTGTTGTGGTCAAGAATGCTCACCAAGTCATCCCATGAACAGAAGTCTGTTCTGGTGTCTGGGTCCCAAAAAGGTAGGATCTTCTTATGTTAAAATTAAGAATACATCTCAGCCTGTCCAGAAATAGGCATTAAGTTATCCAGGGAATGTTATTGTAGAAAACCTTCTGCTTATAATCTTGTGCCTTCTATGGCAACTTTGAAGCAACATTAAGAAAGGAAGTCATCACACAGCAGCCTAATCTTGAACCTTAACCATAAAGCAGGTTTGCTGTTTTAAAATATCTCTTTGCAAAATATTGAAACAAATAATTAGAGAACAGTATTGTTCAAAGATTAATTTGCTGCTGAGATTGTTTATGCAAACTATATCTTCTGCTGAGTACTTTAATGTTTTTGTTGAGTCATATTGCAATTACATGTTTCCCCTTAGTTAGATGACAGTAATTAGCTATGCTACAGGATATTGCCTAAATGGAAAATTTTATGAAAGCTTCCTACAAATTTATAGAATATATCATGGAAATGCTTTGCCTATGAAGCTGAGAGATATGTCTTCTCCCTCACCCCAGTTTTACACTGTTTTAAATCTATTGACTTCAGGAGAGTTATGCAAGATTTACCCGAAAAATGGCTTTTGTCTACAAATGATAACAGAATCAGGTTCCTGATACTGTATCAGAATCAGTAATGAGGCACCATGTTGCTTTCTCTGCTCTTAAAAAACATGTTAACACGGTCACTTGTGACTCGGTGGAATGAAAGCATTAATAAACATAGAGTCTGATCTACCTTCTCTACTTGGGATCTCATGTGTTTACTCCATTATTATCTTGTGCATTTGCTTGTCCTAGGTTTTTTGATATATCTGTTAAAGTATTTTGGGTTTGAAAAGAACAGACTCATGCTAGTAGCAATCACATTTTGGCAACAGAAACTTTCCATCACCTGAATGGTAAAAAGGCCCCAAATGGTCACAATAGTGAGGTTCTGCTGTATATGATAATTTTAAGACACTTCCTGGGATTTAATTTTATTTAAAGCTGAGTATTTTTGTTCTTAATTTATTAAAGACCTACTAATGCTGATAATCTTTTATATGCAAAATCTAAATTGGTCTACTGAAGTAGAAGCAATTTCCTTTATGATGTATCTGTCTCTGAACAGGGATAGCGGTCCTTATAGCTTACTGTTTTCTGAGGAAGAAATGACAATATGTGGATTCTGGAGCACAGTATTTTAAGATTTTCAGCATTTTTTGCATACCATTGAAAATCATGCTAACAATAAAGTCATTATTATCAATGTCTATAAATATGTTAAGGGTGAGTGTAGGAAGGATGGAGCCAGACTTTTCTCAATGTCATCCAATGACAGGACAAGAGGCAATGGGAACAAGTTGGAGCACAAGAGGTTTAGGGTCAACACAAGGAAGAACTTCTTCTCAGTAGGAGTGACAGAGCTCTGGAACGGGCTGCCCAGGGAGGTTGTAGAGTCTCCTTCTCTGGAGACACTCAAGACTGAAATGACAGACAATGAAGGTCATAGAAAACAGACAAGTGGGTCATTAAGCATGATCTAAACTGAGTATTTAATGCTTTGGAATCTAGTTTAGAAGTAATCTAATCTACATCTAATTAGATACTAATGCTTTGAAAAGATGAAAGCTTTTTACAATTTAACATTATTTAATACTATTAATTTGAAATTCAGCATATGGTTTGCCCATCTCTCTCTCTTCAAGATGAAAAAAATCTCCAGTACTAGAAATTTACTTGAAAAGCAAGAGACATAGTGAGAGATAATGGCTAACCTGACTTTTTAATTGGAATACAATGCCAACACATATGTTTGCTTTCCTAGCTGTCTAAATAATAGTTTCTACATTTTCTCCTTTTTTTCATCAGCTAAATGTGCCAAACTATTTTCAGACTCTAATAACCACTGCACTATGTGTGGCTGAAACAGTTATTCTTTCATGTTTCATTAGATGATATAGCAAGCACAGGAAGTGGTTGGTTAATATTTTCTTCATAAAGCATTATATAATATTGCTCTTAATCACTTAACCTATTACCTGGTTTTGACCAGGACAGAGCTGGGAAATAGATGGATGCAGTTCAATAGTGTAGACTGAGGCAGTGGTATGAGGATGAGGATAATAACAGATCTACACTTTGAAGATGTGTGACTACAAGTTGCAATTGCAGTTCAAATTAATGGACAAATGCATATTGCTTGCTGCTATTAGCTAAGCATGGCGGGTTTTATGCAGGATTTTTCTCCTTTTGCCTAGGAAAAGAATATTTGTTTTGGAGGAGGATGTTGGTGCCTAACTCTAGCATTAGACACTGGTATGTGATGCATTGTTTACTACGTTGTCTTGAAAAAGAAAGTGATGCTGTGGAGAAATGAGCAGTCTACTTTTTTTCCAAGAGTATACAACAAAAGCATTTCATGCTGCATAATGTCCATTTATTTCCACAAGCAGTTTGAGACATTGGCTTTGTTTTAAAAAATATCCCTAGTCAGCTTGGGACTTTTCTCTGTGTTCTTATGAAACTACTGGAATGGCTGGGACAGTGATATCACTACAAGTGTAACTGTAGTTGTTTGAAAACAAAAAGACCTGACAGAAGGGAGTTTTTTTTGCAATGGGCTCTTAACTTTGCAACATGATTCTTTCCTTTATTAATAGGCATCCATTTAGGGAGGCAAAATAGCAACATCTAGTGACAATTAAAGGTAGAGAGAAATGCTTATTTGTTCAGCACTAGGCTTTTGCTTCTTGGTAATGGGATGAGGGATAACTGCTTTCCCTACACTTTTATGGGATTCCTTCATAAGGCAATGGAGCCTAGAACCTGCAAAGTATCCTTTAAGAAATTATGTTCGGAGCCGCTGTGTGGAAACACAAGGTCTCTGGACAGATGAGTTTTACCTCTGGCAGCATTTCCAAGGTCTATGTGGATAATGGTAATCTAAAAACTCTTCTGCATTTTTTTTTTTTTTTGCAAGTAAAGTAAATGAATTAGAATGTTATTGCATATTGTTGAATAAGAGCTGTGAGAGCATTATCCCTGCTCTTGCAGTTATAATTCATTTAGAAAAATAGGCTAGAGATCATGGTCACCACACCCCAGACCAGACTTCTATAAATCAATGGTACATGCTATGCAAATTTATTTTGAAAGCGGACAAGGAAGCATACCAAACCACATTATGTAGTGGTGGAAGGTGTTAATGTTTTTTAAATCAAAACTTATAATGCCAAGTATTGGATTTTACAGTACCACATCTCTCAAAATGATGTAGAGAACATTTTCCAGTTTTTAAAATTAACTGTATACACTTCCTATTATGAATTGCAATTTTTAGTCCATTTTATATAACAGAAACAGTTTTCAATTGATTAAGATTTAATACAAGAACATGATGATCCATAGAAAGGAACACAAGGCCCTATTATACTGTTTTTCAGGCAGAATATGAATTAGCTTTTTTTTTTTTTTTTTTTTCTTGTAGATTCTGTGCTCTCTGTATTCTGTGTCCAAAGCCTGATTATCTTAATTTTTCTGGGGGAGCAAGAGGGAGGATGCTTCACATAGCGAATCAGAGATGCTCAAATCTTTGCTTAGAACACTGGAACAAGCTGCCCGGAGAGTCTGTGGAGTGTCCTTCTCTGGAGACATTCAAAACCCACTTGGATGTGTTCCTATGTAACCTGATGTAGGTGGTCCTGATCTGGCAATGGGATTGGACTAGATGATCGTTTGAGGTCCCTTCCAATCCCTAACTTTCTTTGATTCAATGAAATTTTAGCTGAACTGTAGGATCAACTGCAGGACTTAGAACATTTGATTCTGTAATTAAAAACATTATGTAATTTTTAGAATTATTTTTAAAAACCCAAACCTTACATAATTTTTTTTTTTTTCATAAACTTATGCTTGGCTTTTGTGGTATTTTTTGACTGTATGTCTTTGTATTACAAACTACCAGATCAGAGATAGGACCTAGGGGGTGGGGCTCAGGAAGAATTTAGGCACCTACACACAAGATCACTTTTCTGGAAGAGGACGCATGCACCTGGGACTACTGCATGCCTGAAGGGTGGTCAGAGCCACCCAGACATTGTAGCTTTGCGCATAACTCCAGCCTCAACCCAACCAGAACAGAGAAATTAAGCTCTCCACTGCCAAGAGAGGCTGGTTACAGAAGGCTTTGCAATAAAGCACTTTAATATAGATGAAGGTGAGAATTATGGTATTTTGAAGCACAGGTGTTTGGCAATTGAGACCCATTCCATGTGTCCCTCCAAGTTGAGGCATGAGTGATGTTAAAACTTTATCTTTCATCTATAAAAAAAAGTGCAGTCACCTACAGGCTACCGTGTGCCCCTCCTATTGTGTTCATTGAAATTCTGACACCTAGAGAAGAATTCAAAACTGCTTGAGTGATCAAGCACATGAAACTGTAGGAAAGGCTCTGAAGTTAATGGACCTTCACCAGGAAGATTATACTCCAAATTCTTTGTCTGTGAACCTAGGATTTTCTTATATGTAACTATTATGTAATATAAAATACATAATAGCCTTAGATGAAATAAGCACAGGCACAAGATCTTCTTCATTAATGGCTTTGCTAACAATCAGCTACAGAATCAGGCTCACCCCATCTCCTCTAGTTTGGTTTTGTGAATTTGCTGCACATTTACATAGGTTCAAGAGGAATGATGGATGGTGAATACAGAACCTCTGTCACTTCCCTTGTGGCTTGCTGGATCCATAGGCTTTAATGTCCACATCTTCTTTCTGGATTTACTTGAGATCTCACCAGAGAATTTTAATTAAAAATACTTAACAGATTAATCAACTATCAGCAATTTAGAATTGGAACAATCAACATTTTCTCCTCATTTTCTCCCTAAACTTCTGTTTTTGGAAAAAACCCCAAATACTTAATGTTCCTTCCCCTTATGTGGGAATGAGAATTTTGAATACTCATTCCATTTAAACTATGCCTTTGTTTAAGTACTGGGAACACTGATCACAGAATATTGCAGAAAGCATAAAACATTTGGACTCATCCATTTCCCTCTGTTCTCTTTGGGAACAATATGAACGAGTTACAGAAAGGATAATTCAAATAATCTAGAATAGGGTTTTTTTCAGTATCCTGAAGTATAGTTCAGGTTTCAGAGTCTCTATTAACCATGCTACAACTTTTGTGGTTTTTTTTTAACCTCATCGCCTCTTCAGTTACAGGGCCATAAAATGGATTGTGATTACTGGCTAACATTTTTGCTCCAAGAAAATTACTTCCATGTTTTACAGCAACCTGTTTCTATGCTTTCAAGACCTACATTACAATTTGGAGGAAGGTGACTCTCCTACAGATCCTGTCTCTGGTGTAGGCAAAGGGTTTTAATTTTTAAAGGTAGTTGCTGTACACAGCTGCTCAATTTTTATTAACTCCATTTGAACTACCTATTTTATGAGCAATACTAGCACCTAAGGACAGAACAATTACAGCTAAGATGAAGGTTATTTTTCATACAATGGCATTTTGTTATGAGTTAGACTTTCATGTATTCTATAGCATGAGTTTGAAAGGACTCTCATTTTGCCATTTCTGTAGTATTATTCTGAACCCAGATGGCCTAATAGTTTCAAACTGGCTTGTTGTGTAAATTATAGTTGCTAGTCTGGCCAGCTGAAGAAAATGTAATTTTTGGCTTGCTCATGATTAGGGCCCTCAAGGTTAGGCACTGTAAATTGTAAACTGTAGATACTGACCTCCTATTCTGCTCTGACTGGGGCCTGATAGGGTACAATTCAGAGAATGGAAAATGCAGTCTGAATGTCTTCACATTGCAAAAGGATTTCAATATTGGTCTCCCACATGCTACAGGCCTGTTTTCACTAATAAATATCTCTCACCATGATTTAAAAAAAATATAAAACACACACACACAAAAGATTTTTTATTTCTTAATCTGCATTTAGTGCTTCCTGTTAACGTTAGATACTCTTATTGCTTTCCGGGTGGTATTACAGTACAGCTAAACTGAAGCAGATGCTGCAAAATACAGCTTTCTTTTCCAATGTCTGCTCCCTTCATTAATCCACATGCTCTGGTTATGTCTCTTGTGTTGGCACTGGTACGTATCAGGTCCTGCAAAGAAATGGTTCCAATTTTCTGTCAAGCTGGCTCCCTGAACTGCGTTACCATGGTGTCAGATAAATGGCAGCTCTGGGGCAAGTGAGAATCTTGACTGCTCAGTCTGTGAAAGGCAGTGGGACTGCCCCTTTTGGCAGCAGACAGGTATTAGATGCCTTAGACATACTCCCAAACTGCCCTTTTCTGCATATGGGGTTTTGAATTATGTTTCTGCTGTGCCAAACTCCAATTTTAACTATCCAGTTGCTAGAGACAATTGCACTAGTCATATATTTAATGAGAAAGTGCAGAACATCTTGCAGTAACCAGGAACTTTCACAAGTCAGTTCACTGTGAACAGTCACTGATACACCTGGATGCGTTGTGGTCTCTGCAGTAGCCCTGACATACCCAGGATATAGCACATAAATATGTACAAGGACAGGAGACCGAATACAATCATGCCTTGCCAGAACTACTGAATTTGTGAACAGTGAACGAATAACAACTGTTTCTCTGATATGACTTGTAAGATTGTTGTTGTTGTTGTATCCCAAAAGACTAGGATAAGTGTCTTGTTTCTTTCACATGATTTATCTTGTTTCTTCCTAAGGAAGGTAACATGGCCGACTGATCAACACTTAAATGATGTTCTTTGTATGACAGCTAGTTGTCTTGTGCTATTCTGTCAGTTTTCTTAATACAAGACAATGTCAACCTGAAACAGGCACAAATCACTGTGATGCTTATAGCTGTTCAGAAAGACAGCCTGGAATAAGCCTGTTTTTTAACCTGACTTCTGAAGGCAGCCATACAGGAGGAAAGAACTCTGATTTCCTCCAATACCAGCTCATACCAGATAACACTCAGTGGATGGGTCACAGGGAAATAAAGTTGCTCCCACTTTCTGCCTGATACTGCTTTCCCGCTATTCTCATTTATTTTCTACCTTAGGTCTATGATTACTCACTTGGTGATCACTTCTATCACTATTCTCTGAAGGTCTCACAAAAACCTACAGGTATTGGCACAAAACTGGATGTGCTGAGAAAATGACAGTATTTTGAAAAGGCAGTGTGGGAAAACAACAGAAGATTGGCAAGAAGGATTGTAAACATGCTCAAGTGACTTGCAGCTGGGTATATGTAAAAACACATCTATCACACTAATTGTCGATCAGCTTTGTGTGCTTGACAAGTAGACTATCTGTCTTTAGATAACACAGGTTTGTGAAGGACACAGAGGCACCTTTTTGAACATCCTTAAGATCCCCGCTCTGCCGCGGGAAAGATCTAAACACAGTGGAAAACTACGCCTGAAATGAACCCTTGAGAAAGCTACAGGCAGAGTTCTAAATGCTCTAAAGCTTTTTTTTTTTTTTTCTCCAGCAAAGAACGAACTTGACGGCGCCTGTGTCCCTCCCTGCTCATATGCCTCTGCCCGTATGCTGCTGCGGAGATCCCCCCTGTTCACCAGGTAACGAGAATAAATCTATTTTGCATTTCCACCATGGTTTTGTGGTTGTTCCTGTGTCCTGTCTCTGCTGACTCACAGGGCAGTAGCACAATAATGTCTTTTTACATCAAATGCCATATTTAGAATTATTTAGAAAATGGCAGAGGATAATTTTGAAAGCCTAGAATATTTACGATGTTTTCAGTTATACAAATAAATCATTGAGGTGTTTTTAGATTTAATGGCCACAATGGCCTATATTTCAACACTTTATTTCAGTATTACAGTAGTAATAATGCGTTCATTTTTTAAAACACAAATATTAATGCAAAAAAGAAAAAAGGGGGGGAGAGTAAGGGATAAAGCAAATTAAATTTTTCTATTTCTGCTTGACGTAACAAGAGACAAGCAGATATGAAGCTCTTCAGAATGAATGCCCGTACTTACTTCTCCCGTACCGAAGCGCACTGGCAATCACCGCCGGGGCGCCCGCGGCGCGGCCCCATCTGTGGGCGGAGGGAGGCCCTCGGGTGGAGTTAGACCACCCCCTGCCGCCAAGGGGTTGTTTGCTCCGGCACCGTGCCCAGTGCTGTTCTCCTGCCTCTGGCTCCGGAGAGGATCTTTGCATGCCAGTGGCGATTCGAAGCGCATCATTAATGCGCCCTGACCCATTTTGTGTCAGTTTAGTATTTGGTTTTCAGGCGGCGTTTTTTTGCATGGCTCTTGCCGGGGCTGTGGGAGGTGTTTCTCCACAGCTGGGAGCGGGATGATGACCACTCAGGGTTATAACCCACGTGTGGTTTAGTAGAGGATAAGCGAAGACCAGAGTTCCTTGCTTCGGGACCTGGTACTATGTATTGTATGAAAACAGTGGCTTTACTGAATGAAATCAGGAATTTCCTCTGTGTGATGTTCCTCAAAGGAATACTGAGCAAGTGGTATTTTGTGAATACAGTGTTCTGATGAGCTGCTAGGAAATTGGGGAGGACGTGTGGTGGAGTCAACAGGAGGGGAACTTCAGCCTGAGTGGTGAATGTCAATTCAGGGCAATACAGCCCACACTGATGGCAGTGTTATTGCACCCAGAGCTGATATACTTAGGACACCCTTTCTTACCCTTACATTATTGTAATTTATAAGCCTGGCTATACATTTAAAAAATGTTTTACTTCTCAGATTTCCCTCTAACTCTTCACCTTTTTATCTCCCACATCTAAAAGGTGTTAGCATCTGATTGCATTGCAATCCATAGCTAAGCTCCAGCTACTGGCCTTCCTGTTCATAAGGAAATGAGATGTATTTTTATTTTGCTTCGATTTTAAAGAATGGAACATTCAGACCTCTTCTGCTGTTCCCACCAGCACATTTTGCAGTTGCTACGGTGTTTGTGCTTGCAGGGATTTGGCTCCAAGACAAAATCTGCAGGTAACCTGTCCTACAGTATATTATCTGGATTTTCCAGATTTTCTACTTCCAGGGCATCTTCTTAACTGAAATACTTTGTGCTGAACAACCTGATGTTTTCTGATTACACCTCTTCTTGGTAGTGCAATTTCTGCTCAGCTGTACTCCTACTTGTTCCTGGTAGCCAGAATTTAACCACAACAATCCCTCTGCTTACCTAAGCAGTTCAATTTGCAGCATGTGCGCTTTGATGTTGGGATCCAAAATAATTTTATTTGGCTTTTTTATATTTTATGTATTTTATTTTATAATTTTATGTGGCTCAGTATTGTGATAAGTTTATTATTTATTAACATTAATTTGTCAGATTTATGAAAAATCTCCTTTCTTATTAGAAGGACTGAAGATTTTGTACCATGATATAATAATAGAGGTCTTGCATCAGCAGCAAGTTTCATTGCTTTAATTAATAACTGAGGGGTTAGATCTTCAGCTGCTGTGAAGCATCATATTTCCATTTAATCCTGTAGAGCAGATTGCTTTACAGAAGCGAAGTGTCTGTCCTGAGATAGACATAGATACCTGAGTGTAGTTTAGAGGAGGTGTTTGAAGTAGTCAAATGCTCAGATATAATGGCTGCATAGGAAAAAGAGTAAAAATTCTTTCATTAGGGTAAAATGAACTTTAGCAAGTCTAGACCTGCAAAAACTAGTTTGTGATTCTGATAATTTAGCTGATGGAATCACCATAAAGAGGCTTTGGATGTATTCACAAAAGCAATAGGAGTTTCATCTATCCCTGAAGTATGTGTGCAGTGGGATTTATGGTATGTATGTTGCATAATAGCCTGCTCTTCTGTGGGAGAAGAATATCCTAGGTTCAGGGAGCTGCTACATTTTCCATCAGGGAGTATATCAGAATAGTGGTTTGTTTGGTTTTTTTTTCTTGTTTCAGCTTTGTAGGATTTTTTTTATTATACAAAATTTATCATAAAGTGATTGACATCTTCATCTTAGACTATAGCTACAGTACAGCAAAATTAGATCAGTGAATATAATAAACAATACTGCATTTAGAGACTCAGATCAGACTGAGCTACAAGTAATCCATCTTTTGAACATATTAGGTTATTTTATGCTTGCACATTGCATTAAGCATGTTAAAAAAATGACTCATGAGATTTTTTAAAATAAAATGAAATATTTTAGTAGGTAATGGAAAAGAGAGGCTGAAGTTCCTGATTTTCTACCCATATAACCCTTATGATAAGATTTTATCTTTAATGATCAGTGTTTCAGAAATAATGGGCTATTTCTTGATCATTGAAATATACTTAGAATTTTTAAAATGATGCAGTTATGAAATTATGTCTATCACTAACACTAGGCTGATCTTACAAGAGTCTGAGAGCTCTTACCTGTGCATTTATAGTATTCCATTTTCTGGAATTTAATCTTTTCAGTGAAATTATGTTTTTCCTCTTTACTGTGATCATTCTACAATTGTCAGTAACATAATACTACACAGGTGGAAATGGATTCCTGCATATGTGTTTGTTTCCAGAATTTATCTGTGAATGCATTTACAGATATTAATTAAACACACTTAAAGCAGTAGGTTTTCATTGGCTTTGCAGTTCTTCTGTAATCTTTTTAACTTACTTTTTCTTTTTTCTTTTGTCCCTCCGAGGGAGTAAATTGATTTATATGAGCATGCTGTTAATATTATAACTCCTTGTCTAGCCCCTTGGGTTCTAATGTTTTTTAAACACAATACAATTATGGGAAACATTATATTGGAATGACAATATAAATCATCCCCATAGGAGTCTGAGCAGTCTGGGGAGTAATCGTATAGAGCCCTGCTGAGGTAAATAAGAGCAGTAATTTGAAATAAATAAAAGACCGATGCTGCTAATGTGAATGTCTCAAGAATATCATTAAGTTTGTAATGGCAGTGTTTACTTGGTGTAATGATATTGGATATAGTGTAATGCTGCTGCTTAAATAATAACTTTATAGTTCATGATCCTGTCTCTTTTTCTTCAGAGACTATGCAGGTTTGCTGTGTTTCCACATCTATTCTCCAAACAGCAGCATTTTGTTGAAGAGCGCATGAACATTTGAAATGTGGTAAGAATCTCTAGAACTTTGGTTGAATTTAGTCAACAAATACTGAAATTCTGGGTACAAAAATATGCTTATGGGGGATAATTTTGTTCTTTGTTTCCTATTTCTAATCATAGGCAGAGTGCCAGAAAGAGTAGGGAGATTGGGTAATAGAAATACTTTAATTTGAACTTCATCCATGTACAATAGTGTTGTTGGTTGGGTCCAAAAGGGTCTTGGACCACTTTGCACTTGAGCCTAATGTGAAATTGACATATGGACAGTCCAATGGGCTTCCTCTCTTGCAGTAGGTTCTTCAGTAGCGCTTAATTCTCATTGATACTCCAAGCTATTGTTCCTTCCTTGACCTGCAGGGGTACTAAAGTATGAATGTAAAATACAAAATGAAAACAGTATGAAAAAGAACTACTTTACAGACTTTTGTCAGTCTTTATGTTTTTAGCATGTACAAATTACATAGAAAATACTTTTAAAAGATGATATTTTAATAGACATCTGATTACCTTAGAATAAATTCATAAATAAAATATAAATAAAAATATGATAACAATATTTTTTTTAAAAATCCCTAAAATTATTTTTGGAAGTAGTTTTATCTTCATGAGATTGTTTTTGCAGATGCTGGGGAACATGCACGTAAAGCAACTTTTGTAATTGAAAGCATGCTGTGTTTATAGAAAATTGAATACAAAATGTGAATTGCATAAATGCATACAAACTTTTAGAACACATTAAAAAAATATATATGGTATTAACTCTTTTAATAATTTCTGAACTAGTCTTGGAGCAAGATTAGACTTTGTGCAGTCTGTAACATAGTTTTGTGCTGCAAGTGTGGATAACACACCACTTTTCAGTGATACAAGTGCTATCAGTACAATAGAAGGTCTAAAAGTTTCTAGGAGAAACACCTCTGACATCAGGGACTTCTGTGGAGACTGAACAAGTCAATTGACATGGATTCTTTTTGAAAGTAAAAGTTACTTCTGGATAATTTTACTTTTTGTTTTTAAACAGCAATAAAACTTGAAAATAGATTATATGAGAAGCTTGTTGAACAGTTCTGTTTTACGTTATGTTTTGCAATGTTAGTAGTAGATTATATAGAGGAAATTAAAAAAAAATCTTTAGAAAAGGCACACAAGCTCACAGTCTGTCTCTGTCCTCATCCTCCCTTTAGGTCTGTTTAGAGAGGTCTAAAGGTCCTTCAGGTCTAAAGACCTAAAGGCCTCTAGAGTCCTTTAGGTCTCTACTTCTGTTACTGTATATGAGCAGAGAGGCTGTTTTCTGGGAAATCTTGTGGAAATCTTGGCTGATTGTGTGCAGCTCTTTCTCATTCATAAACACAATCATTGCCTCACCAACCATTGATACAAGAGAAATGGCTACACAGGAAAAAGTAGTTTTTGTGGAATGTTTAAGTAAAAACTTTGCTTCTGGAACACCTTTCAGTTACAATTCCATCTACATCCTTCCTGCTGTAACCAGTAGTGCTTGATTAAAAAATGAAGTCTTACTGAAGCAGAATGCTCCTCAGCACATACAGTTCTCCCTAGGGAGAAGATAAGGGAACAAACAATGTGTGACAGATGCTAGTCACATTGCTATGTGTACTGCTGGAAGGCATTCAGATACTTCCATGATAAATGGGGTATAAAACCACTTGTAGAATAAAACAATAATATAAAGGCAATCTATAGCAACTGATGAAGGGCTGTACTGAATTAGCTGACTGTTGATCATAACTATCTGCTTTCTGAACTCCATTTTACTCACTAAAATCTGTTTTGTTATTAACACAGGCATTCTCTGCAAACAGTTTTTCTCCAGAGGAGGGATACCAGTGGACATTTACAGTTTTAGTTTGAACAATTATTGTAGTTGGAAATCAATGGGAAGTTTACAGTGATTTCCCAGGATATACTGATGTGATGAGGCATTTAAATTTGAGCTGATTAGCCTCTGCAAAGTTGAGGTAATATCAGCGATGAAAGAATGCCAGCCCCAAAAGGGCTACTATTCTGATACTGCCCTTCACTGTGGCATGCAGTGTTTTAAAGTTGAAATTGTTTTAGAGCTGACTGAAGTACTACTTGCAAAAGTAGGATGGAAAGAAATTGAGACAGCCAAAGACTTGGAATGTCTTTTGTTTCTGGAAGCATGACTAAATAAGGTATTTTGGTTTTAAGGGTGAAAAAGGATTATGAGTAGATAGAACATTATTATTAAGGTTACTATTAGGAAATATGAAGATTTATGCTTACTGATAAGTGTGTGTACACATGTAATAATACAGCATCAGTGTAATAGTTCTAGGCAATGTTTCAGTTCCTAAATTAAACTACTTGATCAGTAAAGTATGAAACCTGTATTAGTTTAATCACTTTCTGGCACATCTGAGGACCATTAAAGAAAGTGCATTTTGAAATACAAGAGAATCAATCTTTATTTGCATTTCCCTCCCTCCCCCACTTTCTTTTGTGTTTTAAGAAGGACCCATTTGTCTTTTCAAATTGGTTTGTGTTAGATGCAAATTACTCAGCATGGGACAATTTTATAACACCACAGATATTTTTACAGGTGAGAATGCAAGTTGCATCTATATGAAACACAATAGGTGAAAACTTGGAAAGTCCCCCATGACAATTTCAAGCTATTTTGCTGAAGATTACACTTCTTTTATTACCTGAATAATTGATTTTTGGAATATTTCTTATGAGCAGGTTCTAGAAGACAGATCATGACATTCCATCATCAAGATAAACTTTTCCTATCCAAATTTATTTTTATTAATTTGGTAATAACTACATGAGGCAGATAAAACATCTGTTTCTATGTTACCAGCATGGGCAATGGTGACAAAATATCTGAAAAGTCATTAGTCACTCTTTAAAGCTAAATGAATTAAGTCACCTTGCTGACTGGGAATTGAAGACATGATTTCATAGTCTTGCCACACAAACTGAATGATTAGACTTAAAGCTGTAAAGGAGCAACACTGAAGAATATGCTTAATTTTAAACAGAAAAGTAATCTTATAGAATTCACTTAAATTAATTATATGCTCCCTGGAACCAATGTTTTAAGTCTAGTCTTTTTCAGTTCAGCTTTAACATATATATATGGAGTGTTTCAAGCACATTTGCTAGATAGCTTGCAATTTTCCTATGCTACTGATTACAATATAGGATTGTGTTGCAAGTATTCTGCTAATTAATGTGCAATTAGTAAACAGACACTTTAATTCTGATGCTCTATGATAGCACAGAACTTTTAAAACTAATATTTTGTTATTTCAGAGAACAGATGTAGCATAGTGAGCATGTATTCTTCCTTCCTGAAAATGCCTTCCCAATGTGCTTTGTCCTTGGTCTGGAGGCAAAAGATGTGGCAATGAAAGGTTCATTTAGTACCCATAGGTAGTTGTTTAGTGGGACTTCTGAGACACAAAGTGAAGTGTGAGAACCCCTTGATTAAGGCTACAAGAGTTGCTCAGGCAACTAGCTAGTTTTCACAGGTTAGGTATTTATTGATCACCAGTGACATTATGTGTAGTAAAATTGGCCATGTGAAAGTCTATTTCTTGTTATTAATCCCTCAGGGAATCAGGAGTGATGGTTATTGGAATCTAATATCTGTAGCCTCTCTACATGCTTACTCAAGGAATCATTGCTATGTTACTATGCATTTAATTCCATACTGTTGATAATCTAGTTAAAATTTCAGTTCTCCCATTAAAAGGCCATTCAACTGTCCAGGAAAATCTGTTATGGAAGAGTTTGATGTGGAACACTTCTCTAGTCTTAAAATTACATGTTTCTGTGATAAGTGAGAACTCATTTGGTTGTGTAGAGAGGTAAAGAGCTTATTCAAAATGACAAGAACAAGCTTTGATTTGTGATGGTTTTGATTTTTGGCAATAAGAGGCCTGGTTATTTCGGGTTTTTTTTCCCCTGTGACTATGAAATTGTCAGAGTAGGATTTTTTTACCCCAGGGTTTAGAGATAATTTTTCCACATGAAGAACTTTATAGCATCACTTTTTTTTTTTTCCAATTGCAGACCCTGCAATAAATACTCAAGTGCAAAGAATATGACTGTGAAGGGCAAAAAGATGTGACTTAGGCGATGCACACTGTTTCCAATGCTTTTGAGGAAGATAATGGTCCCTTTGCTTATACATATCTTCCTTTATGGTGGAAATTTCCCCTATAAAAAGTGCTAATAGGCAGAATGAGAAAAATGCTGATGTTTTACTGGTTGCAGGAGAAAGAAATATGCTAACTGAGCAGATATCTAACAAAACCCAAAGAATGTGCATAGTCACGTGTCATATTGTATTTTTTGGTTAAGCATAACCTGTCAAAAAAGAATGATCTGCATGGCAATCTCTGTGTGATAGTGTCTTTTTAATTAGATGAGATGAATAAACTAATAAAATTTCACTGATGCAGCAATAATATTTGGCAAGTTGACAGAGAGGAAGACGCAATTATTGACATTTTAGTGAAATAGGTTATCTAAAATTTCTGCTGAGAGCAGGTGGATATTAAAGATGAAGCAGTGAATCCAAGGGGTAAAGACCTAGTTCTATATGACTGTCATCAACTCAAGTACAAATGGACATTCTATTAATTGCTGCTGAGCTGATAAGTAGTAACTTCTCAAAAATTCTTCTCTCCCTGAAAAAGATTAATGTCACCTCTGAAATTAATAGTAGCCTTAAGAAACTTTAGCTTTATGACAGTACATTTTTCCAAAGCTCTTTTACAAGTACATCTTGAGACCAAAGATGTGAAAGTACCTACTATAATAAGGAACTAAATGTAAAAATTCTGTGTTTAATGTTATGATAAAAACATATTTCTTTTAATTATAAAAGCTTTAATTTGAACTACTCACCTATGAGCTGATGTGTTCAACTTTTCAAACATTCATGTGGTTAGATTGAGGTATGAATTGGCTTGATCTTTTAGTCTGATTCTTATGGTATTTGTGATTAGAAATGAACACAAAAATGGATGAGAAAAATGAAATTGTTGGTCTGTGAATAGTCTGCTGCTTTTTCTGTGTGGCTTAATGCTGCATTTCAGTAATTCCAGTTACACCATTAGACAAATGAAGTGAGTGGTGAAATAAGGCTGTGAGCATCTTCAGTTCTTGTAGTAGGTTAAAACTGGTCTTTTAGTTTTTGAGATACTGAGTCCTGATTGAGAGATTAGGTTTTGTTCAGCTGGACTAGCTGGGAAAAATGCATTATTTCTTGGAGAGCAAGCACAGTCTTTGTGAGCTGCTTAAAGAGTACCTTTGAATGAAAGTTACTTAAGGGAATTATTGTTAATACTCCCCTAACTTCTCTGTCATGTTAAAAAAACTATAAATGCGGCTGAAAAATGAACCAATGAATATTTCTAATCTCCCAGAAGAATACTGTTATGAAAAAAAATCAAGGTCAGGCTTTTACACTAGCAAGAGTAAGAATCAGTTAATCTTTTGCTTATGTCAGTGAGTGATAAAAAGTAATTTTATAAAGCTAGGTCAAAATACTGGCCTTTCTGAAGCTGTTCTGTTTAAGATATTCTTTTCATGCTTCCCATGACTGAGAATTTCTATTCAGAAAACCAAATGTTTACAATAAAACTGTGTCTACCACTTTGCTGGCCTTAAATGTAGTAATATCTCACTGAAATTGAAATTGTAGCACTTAATGAGAATTAGGTAAACCCAGCTTTGGTTTACCTTTGTTTGGTTTTGTTTGTTGTTTTTTGTTTGGTTTTGTTTTTTAAAATAGAGAGCCACATTGAGGTTAAATTAGTGTGTCTCATATGTATATTTGACAGTGCTTCTACATAAGTAAAATTACTTTTTAGTAAAATGGTCACTTGGTGGAGACAGATACTGTTTTGCCCTGAAGGGAAGCTCTGGACCTCCACTGTTACTCTTAAGAGTTGTTCTCAGGTCTGAATTTTGATCATTAGACTAACAGGTTGCAACAGTTCATTATACATAAACCATAATCAGTTGCTGTGATGTATATGAATTTAGCTTCCCAATATGACAAATGTCATGCACAAGTATTTGTCAGTTGTATTCTCTTAGCTTTATCTTAAAAAGTTCTAGTGTATAGTGGATGAATTTGGAATCTGTTACATGATATATAGTTTCTATGGCTACCATTTTATCTAGAAGATATGGCAAGACTGTGAACAATTAAAATAAACCTAAATTAGGAATGAGTTTCTTGTGGTTTTAATGTTGATCCAAATAAGTAGACTTGTTTCCCTGTATCTGAGAAGGGATATATATTATAAATAATGCTCTTCTGAAAGATACAACAACAGAACTATTACTTCTGGGGTTAATAAAACCATAATTAAAATACAGTTTACATGGTATTTTGCAAAACATGGTAAATAACAAAACAGGAAATATTCCTATTGTACAATTTAGCTATACCAATACGTGAATCATCTCTTACTTAGACATTTATGTAATGGTTTACCATTGGATTCTTTCAATAGTTATGGCACAAATAGGTTCTATGCCATTAAAATGTATTCTTCAACTAGGAAATAAAAGGTCTAGACCACAGCTCATTATTCTTGGATGGTGTGCTCATTATTTCTTGGCGTAGTACCTCAGGCAGTCCTCTTTCTTAAATTTGAACTTGAAAGTAACACATCCTTACTTTGTGATGTCTCCAGTGAGGTCTTTGCAAGCCTACAGAAGACTCTCC
Organism: Corythornis vintsioides; assembly: GCA_025447755.1. Lineage (NCBI taxonomy): Eukaryota > Metazoa > Chordata > Aves > Coraciiformes > Alcedinidae > Corythornis > Corythornis vintsioides. Next base: position 77,988 of record JAOEGS010015154.1, read on the forward strand.
TAGTGTCTTCAAATTCAAGGGTTGGGGGCAGATTTAAATTGCCCAAATGCCTTTTGTATCTTACTTGTGTCTAACTGTTAGAAGGTCTAGTCTTGTTGACTGACTGTTTGCTGGCCTTGACTATCTGTGGAGGCAAATTAAATTGCTTACTTTCATTCCTCTGTCTTGGTTTAGTTTCAGTGCCTCTGGATAGATGCTAGAGTAAGTCTAGAGGCATTCTGACCTGGGAAGCTGTCATGAAGATCTTCCATAAGATCTCTTGTGATTTAAGAATGAACAGCAAAGAAACGGAATTTAATCTAAATGGCTAATTCAATTGAAATCCAGTAGTCAGTTCAGACCACTTCTTGTTTAGCATGCATTGACATCAGTGCAAAACTCATCAATCCCAGTGGCTTCCATAAGAAAACAATGCTGTGGCCTTGCAGTGAGGTTGCATATACTCAGAAAAGAGTATATCTAAGTTGATTTCTAAAGAGGACACTTACAAACTTTTCTTTTTAATACCCATAGGAGTAAAGCTCCCAACCCTGGCATTCTTGCTTCTTTTTAATCTAGAACAAAAATCAGTTTAATAATTTTGCTCAACTGCTTGATTTTTACAAGATAGACACAAGAAAAAATATGCAGGGCCACATTAAACAGATAGCACATCAAAGGCATTTTCACTAACATTCAACTTCAGGGCCAATGAACATGGTCAGACAAGATGTGTTCTTCATGATCTTTCAGGTATCACTTTAGTGATTGTGTTGCAGCTAATTCAGATGCATTTTTAGTTGCATCTGGAGAAATACACAGCAATAAGCCATTCAAAATAATGTTATGTAAGTAAGTGTGGGAATGCATCATCAATGCCTGACAAGTAGAAAGAGTTGTAGTCACATCCTGCAGTTTGCTGGCTTTAATCCTCCTAAGGTGCATGTTGTTTCCTTTATATAAGGGCACTCTTGTCTTATAAGCAACTTGAGATCCACCATTATGACCCCAGAAGCTTTTCAGAAGCATTACTTTTCAGCCAGTTGGTTTTCAGTCTGTCTCACTGAATCATGGAACTTCATGAAGCTTCTGATTGATCCCCAGTGTCTCATAGAACTGGAAGAGGTATTTTTCAGAACAGAGTTTTTCATTCCATGTCTGTAATACAAGAATTAATCTAGTGTGGTACTTGAAAAGTTTGAAGTACTTTCGTGGCAAACAACTTCAGAATAAGAGTTTCCAAACAAAATATTTGGCCAGAACATGTCAGTTTGTTTTAATTGCTTTATTGCCGGAAACTTAGTAACGTTTTATTTACAGAAACAAATGTAGGAATGAACAAGATTTATGCCTTAACTGTAACCTTGTTTTCCCCAGTCTTGAAGCACTAGGTTTGAATTAGCCTGTGGTCTAATTCTATAGCAGACACGATGGATCATAAAAGAAGGTGTGAAGAGTGCTGAATTGTCTCAAGGTGCCCTAGGGTGAGACCTAGAATTATTAATAGTGACAGATGTTTGCAGATCTCTGAAAAGATTCTATGTAAATCAAGAACATCTACATTCAGATTTACAAATTAAATCTCTGCTCGTTTCATATGGGTTTAACCACTTGAAGGGGAGGAGGGGAGAATAATATTAACACTCTCCCTTTTTTAGAAATGTACCAGTGTTGATTGAATTATGCCTTTATTGCTATGAAATTATGCTTACCAGCTGGTAGGACAGTATGCCCAAGACTTTGCCTATTGCTCTTTCACAGCATGGTTACAACTTTACAACAATCACAAACTCATAGAAGCAAACCCACAGCTGTTTAAGATGATAAAATATGTGGTTTACAAGAAAAAGCATAATCAGTAGTATCAAGTATTTTGTCAGCTATACTAGCAACCAAAAAATAGAAAACAATTCCTGTTCGACAGACTCTTTTTAGGATACTGTATTTGCATAATACTTGTCTTCTCATACTATAGAAAACAAGACATCATAATAGAGATATATCCATTATTCATGAATGTAAATAATCTGACTTGCACATGGAAAATAGGAATGAACTGGATTTTATATTGCTATAGGGTTGGTTCGCGTATTTTTGGTTTTGGTTTTTTTTTTAATTACAGGCAATTATTGTTTTTTTACTTTTTTTTCACTAATCCTGTTTCTTCAGAGGCTGATTCATTGTATGATTCTGCAGTTTGTAAATTAAATATTTTCTTATTAACTTCAGTATAATTGACACCTTATATGACTCAGAGTGCTGGGAGTAAACAACTCAGACAGAATTATCCTGTCATATCTGTGGGGCTGATTAGATGTAAACATCAGCCATAACAATTTAGGTTTTCTGTAGTGCCTGTGGCTTTTCCAGATGCCCCGTGGTTGTTGACTGAGACTGATCACCAGATTTGTGTTGGTTCTTTAAAAAACAAAAGTAATTTGGAAAAAGGATAATGTTTTTCAATTGCTCCATCGTGGTTTTTTAGGCAAGAACTGTATATCTCAGCACGGAAGTAGAGACTAGATATAATAATCAATGGATGAGGCATAAAGCAGATGAGTCTTTGTGTGTTTGCCGAAAAAAACATACTACAAAAAAGCATACCTGAAATTTGGTTAGCTCAAAAGGCGTGGATCTCTGTGGGGTTTTTTTCATCTCTCCTGAATATGCTCCAGGTACTCCTTCTGTGGGATTGATATCCATATTCTGAAGATAATTTCTTCTCTCTTTCCAGTGAAAAATTACAAAGAAGTGAGTCTGTTTTCAGTGCAACAGCTCTGCAGCTGTGATATGCAGCTCTGAAATGCAGCTGAGATTCTGTTGCATGTTGTCTCTCCCACAGCTTCCCCAGTGAGATGATAAAACTTTTCTCATTCTCTATATTCAGGCTTTTTCTTTCCAGGTCTTAAACCATAGACTGAACTTGAATAAACTCCCTTTGTATTTCTGACTCTACAACTTTGTTAGTGTTTCTTCTCTGTGATCTAATACATTTTATTGAGGAGAGTATTAAAAAACTTTTAAAAATATTTTTAAAATATTTTGCAATTCTTAGTTAACTAGTTTAAAAATTATTATTATTCTCTGTCTACTTTTTTTTTAAATGTTTACTGTGTTTATTCAGGAAGCACTTTTGTTTAGAGAGCTGGTATCTCTTCCTCCCCTTGATTTTTGTAGGACTGGAAATCTATTACATTCTCACTTCTAAAAAGGAAAAGTCTTTTAATTCTGTTGGTGCTTCTTTTACTTCTCTATGGCAGTGGTGGCTCTGTAGACAACAGAGACCACATCTAACCACTGCCGAAGCCAGAAAAATATTTCTCTTTTAATCTCAGTGGAGAGTGAATCAGATTTCATCAGAATGAATGACAGCTTTTAGCTCAAAGGTCCCAGTATGTTGCCAAGTGGTGATGCGTTACTCCAGTACTGTTCTATCTGTTCCTGAGTGGAGAGCAATCCAGTAGTGCAGCTGCAGTCTACAGAGCCAATACTACTACAATTAAGCAACCTAATCAAAAGAGGGAATAGTGGCAAGTGCTGAGATTTCAACAAGTTTGTGTTCCCATGAAATAGTATATATATCTAGAGTTCTTTTCTGTGTGAAATTTTGTTTTAAGATATCTTCCATTTAGAAAGTTAAACTGCTTTCATATTGCTGAAGGCTCCAGCTTTCTGCAGCTCTTAGGTCTTATTTCCAGAGCAGGAAGATCTCTGTTCCACCAGAAGATGTGACTGAAGGCTGTGTGACCGTAATTTGGCTGAGGGCTTCATCTGAGGACTCATAGATTCATAGATTCCCTCTGTATTTGCAAGATACTTCACATCTTAACTCACTTGCATAAAATTTTGCACCCCTAAAATAAGAGCCGGGAGAAAAGACTATGTGGGGTGATATAGAGCTGATTGCAGTCAGCATCCTCTGGGAGGTGCTGGTGCTTTACAGTATTGTCAGCCTGTACTTGGGGTGTATCTTCCTAAGGAGGCACTGGATGTTAATTGTTATTGAACTTGGAGAAGCTGAGGAAGAGCATTCTTGAAAAAAAAATGGTACTAAAATTAGTCGAAGCATTAAAATATGGTATTTACTTATTTTAGAACAGTTCTTTTTGTGGCATTGTTAGAACTGCTGCTAAAAAAACCCCCAACCAAACAACAAAACAAACAACAAACAACACCCCAATATTGTAGATTCTTTGCAGATTTCGCTTTTTAGTAGAGAATGAAATATTTTAACCAGAAACCAGAATATTTCTGCATTTAACACACCTTGTGACAGAACGTCCATCTATGTAGCAGAATCCACAGCATGAAATCCTGACCTGCCCTAGGTCTCAGAAGGCATTTATGTTTCAGCATGCTGGTGGAGGCCAAAATGTGCTGTCTTGTCCCCCAAGGTTTATTCCTTGTAGCTATGGTCCCATGGAACCCTTGACAATGCACACATTGTTACACACACCTAGCCAAAAACCCAAGGCATTTAATGTTTTACAGTATTTACTCTTGGATTGTGAGGTGCCTGGGAAGCAGGTACACTGTGTGGTGGAGATCACTGCAGAAATTTTTAAGTCTTTTATACAAGAGAAACAAGAATGATGGGCTTTATGAAGAGATCTCTAAGCAGTTTTTCTGTATTAATTGTAAGTCACAAAGCACATTCAGAGCTATATGAAATAGAATTTATGCATCTGATTTCCTCTGGAGTGTTTAGGGGGTGATTTAGTCTAGACCTAGACTCTTTTGACTATCAGTATCTTCTACCTGAGAAAGCATGTCCTTTAAATCTCTGATCTCAAGATTTAAAGCCCTTCTCTGACATCTGTTTTCACACCCTCAACTCTTTAATTTTCATCTTTTATATCTCTATGGACAACATAAGGAGAAGCAATTTCCTAACCTAACTCCTTGCACAACTTTTTCAACTTTTGATTGTCTCATAAGGAGACGATCTGGTTTCCAGTTTCCTTTCCTGAAGTATATAAGTTCTGATTTTAAAATACTCCTGTAAGCAAAAGGGATGATCTTAGGATTGCATAAACAACAGAGTTTTTGTGATGTGCAGATTTCATAGCTTTTAACATATGTAAATGGCACATGTGATTTTTGCTGTAGATAAAACATCTCTATTTGTTACTGGATGGATAAAACCAAACCAGCAGACTAATCTTCACTCAATAAAATGAGATGGTAGGCATGAAGTCTTTCCTTTTTGTGCTTAATAGCCTTATTTGATGACATCAGGAGGAGAAAGGGTGTCTTCGGTATCACTACAGTCTGAAGAAACTCTAGCTGGACTTTTGCATGTGTTGGTTCATGCTTAAGCATTCTACCTTTGTATGTCCTACTGGTGTGTACACAACCTCCAACTCAGTTTCACCTGTTTCAGAAAGGCTCTAAGAGATACAGCTGGGTAACATTAAAATATATCACAGAAGTTTTTGACAGAATCTTGAATCAACTTTTTTTTTTTTTCCAAAAAATGCAGCCAGAGAAGGTGGTCATAAGACAATAGGTCTGTGCTATGCTTATCAAGCATGATAAGGTAGAATTTTATGGCTAACTTAAGTTACACTCTTGGCATTTGCATTTTTTAATTTAGTCACTAAAACACTGGCCTAGTTTTCAGAGATTCTGCAATCCCCTTTTTTTTTTTTTTTTAAATTAAGCAAATCCTAATTGCATTTGTGATGTAGAAGAGGCATTTAAAGGAGCAATAATGACAGTATTTCTTCCCTTCTCAATGCAAAATCCATGTTTCAACTTAGATGCTCTGTAAAGCGTAGCAGGAGAGTACCGGTGTCTCATGTGAGTCCCTGCAGGAAAGCCCTATTTAAAAGGATATGGGGGGATGTTACTGATAGCACACACATAGAGGAAAAATTAAAGTACAGTTATCAGAGAACAGCAAAATCCCATTTAGTTCAACACAGCAGGGAGAAATTAAGAGAACCCTTTTGACTAATGAGTTCAGGAGCAGCTTTGACTAAATGCAATTACTAAAACCTCATTTTAATCCAAGGTATTGAAGACTTAACAACAGCACAGTTTACTTTATCAGCTTGAACAGATAGTGGTGTACACTCCAGAAAAGTCTGTAACTGTTATTTACTTCTCTGTAGTGATTTGTTGCACCTTTAGAGAAACAGAAAATGCAGACAGCGATGAGGTCAAGCAGAATTGCTGGTGATGCACTGTGCCAGCTTTACAAGAAGACCTCCTTGAAATGCACATGTCCCTTTGGTCAGTATAATCCAGTTTTTCATTGTAATGCAGAGGAATCATTATCTTCTGCCTTCTGGCCTGTTTTTTTCATTTCTGGTGGAGCAGCAATGAACCATTACAGGTTACGGGTAATTTTTGTAAATCTTTGACATTTTAGCAGCTGTTGCATGAAGAGCAGAGTCAGACCTCAAGCAGGGGTAGAATTTTCCAAGATGTTGAGGTCACCACAACAGGAACCCCTAGGTATTCTCTGTGCATTCATGAATTACAACCTTCAGCTTCATCTGGGGATCACGTTGAATGATGTGTGAATGTTTGCCAGGGGTAGAGACTATGGGATGAAAACGTGGGGAGGAAAAAACTTGGGGTTGCAATGAAGAGAAAGGTGAATTATGGGAAGAGGAGAAGTGTTGGGACAACTCTGGGGAGAATGACTTTGGGGTGATATTGGAGAACTGGGTTTATAGGGGATAGAGTTCTGTTGCCTCATACTGTGTACCAGGATCTTGGAGAAACTCAGCTCTTGTAAGCCTGTGAACTTGGCGTCCTTCTGCAAAACTCGACGTTAGGCCTCTTACCTTGGAGTCTAGGACAGACACTTATACTCTAATTACCTTAGTCTTCTTGTCCCAGACCCCATCCTGAGCAAGCTGAAGAGGGCATTAGATGCCACAAAGCAACCTTCAGTTTTTGCCAGCCACTTTTTGTTTTGTCAGTAAAGAATAATGCTGGAAGGCTCCTGCTTCCTGCTTCCTTTGCACGTGCTTGGCACACAAGCAGACAGCCAGCTGGGAGGTCAGAGGGCAGGGGTCTGCTTCTGAGTTATGGAGGCTGTTCTGGGCTCTCCTGAGCTTAGGCTGTGGTACTGCATTACATGGTCTGTGAAAATTCCCAGTCTAAGGGTATTCGCTTTGTTTTGGCTGAGTCATTTCACTGGATACCAGTAACTGCCCCATGAGTGTGTCTTGAAGATAATTTTACAAAACAGTTAATGAAAATGGTATAGAGAATATTTTCCTGTGACACTGCAGCATTTCGGATGAGATGACAAGTCAAAAACTGAAGATGTGTCTTCATAAGGGTATTTATTTTGCATTAAGCTTAGTTACTGCTAAGGAAAGCAGCTACAGTTAACAACTGACAATGCAAAATAATTGACTGCCAAGATAGTGTTTGTTCCTCAGTTTGTTTTGAAGGTGCTTTAAATTCACTGCTTAATGATGCAGTACAAAGATAGTTTTTTAATGCATGGCAGCCCTACCATTGTATGTTTCACACTGGGACCTAATAGTCCTTTTGTCTTTAGGCCTTATACAGCTGTGGATAAAATTGTGGGAATTTTTACCTGCACATCTCTGGTATCATCATCAGCAGAATATGGCTGTGGCACTCCAGTGCTGTGTCAACCAGTGAGGGGGTAGATCTCCATGACTTTAAGAATGAAGCAATGATTTAGGATGGGTTTGAGAATTATCCCCTGAAGGGGTCACTGAACCAGCAGGCATCTAGGCTGGTCTTTTTTACTAACACAGTGAGGTAAAAGCAAATTGTAGAAAACTCAAAGAGCAAAGAGTAGGTTTCATGAGTAGTAAAACCCCAAGGAAATGAGTTATATGCAGATTTGGATCTCCTAGCTGGACTTTCTGGTGTTTAATGACACTAGTCATAATTTAGAGTACAGCAATAGGGACATTTTATGATCTATTCACTCCTGCATTAAGTAGCTAGAACCTGAAGTGGATTCTGTCTTTCATTCAAGAGGAACACTCACAGAAGGTCCATCTCCATCTCCTCTGCATAGCATAGTTGCACGAAACTTGTAGGAACTTAACATTTTTAACATCTCTAGCCTGATGTAAAATGAGATTTTGATTACTGTGTTCAAAAAATTACTGGGAATATATGCATACAGACACAGATTCATTATGTGTAATCTCCATAGGAAACTGAGAAAACCCCAGATCTCCAGCAGTGTTTTCATCATATTCATGTTCTCACAAGCTGGATGGCATTTCGTCAGAGACCAGCCCACGGTGAGCCTCTCTTGGCTGCTGACAAAGCCAGGCCCTCAGAGCTGAGGACATCTTCTTGTTCACAGGGCTAATGAGAAAGAGGTCCAAGAGGATTCTGGCATCAGCAACCAACTACCTTGGCAGTATTTTCAGTGTGGCACATACTAGATTTAAGTTAATAAAACCTTACAGTAAAGTACATTTCTGGAGCAGTCTATAAGAGAGGCATTGCATAAAGAAGTTTGATTCAGTTTTATCATTAGGTTGTTGAGATGACACTTATGACAGATGACTCATAGAATTATGTCATGGCAATAAAACATTTAATTGCCTAACAAGGCAATTCTACAAGGAAGTCTTACAGGGGTTATTATAACCAGTGAATGAACTTTGTACCTATCTGCAGGATGCACTGAAAGTGCAGCTGTAACACAGCGAGGCAGCACTCACTTCTCATCTGCTCCACTACATCAAACTACACCCTTACATGCCAGCAGCATTTTGTGAGGGAATCAATCTGCCCGTGTCTTGCTGAGTTTCCATTTACCTTCTTAAACAAGTACATCTGTGCTTTTTAATGCTAGATGCAGTCTGCCAGTGGAAACCACTGCACTGTTGTTGGCTTACTTCCTGCAGGCATTCAAATCATGACATTACTTCATTGATGGCTTTCCCTGCCAATGTCTGCTGAAATCTTCTCTTTCCCACTCCAGTAATGGGTACATTTGCTGCTGACAGTCAGTTCTTCTTGAAATGGTCCACAGAAAGAAAATCACTCACCCCAACTGGCCACACATCACAGGAGTATACAGAGAGGACTCTTGACCATGTGGTATCATATATGAGGAAAACAAAGTGGAAAAATTATTGTGTCTAGTCTAGGGAAGATGCAAACATCTCTTAAGAGTGTGGGAGACTGCATCTTTTAAGTCATACAAGCAACGTAAGTTCATGCAAATCTATCTGCCTTCCACAGTAATGGAACACGAGCCACTGGTGCTGTCAAGGACAATTTCCTTCTTCCTTGTAATTCTGAACAAGAAGAAGACTTAAAGGAGGAAGTGATTGAACAACATCAAGAAGTTTGAGAAGGCTGACAGCAGGTGTTTTCACTTAAAGTTGGAAAGAGAAAGATGAGGGTTTAGCTGTGTTATAACTGAAGAAAATCTCACCATAAGCAACAAGACTTGGGAAAAGGGATGAGTGAGTATCACTCCTGCAGATAAAGAACAAGCAAATGGCTTCACTGGAAAGGAGAGTGAAACAAAGTGCAGTGTATATTCTGCATAGGCCATAGCATAGGTTATTAAGAACTGAAGGTTTGTTTTGACAGCCATATGAAACAGGACATGCAGATGAAGGCTGTCTCACACACAAGATGCTGAAACAAAGTGGGCAAATGATTATAAAGTCGGAAACATGATCTTTTGGACTTTGATAAATTAATGCACTAGTTTCTGTAAGCATAAAAATTTAATCATTTTTAAAGTTTACAAGCTTCCCTCTTTGGTGCAATTTATTACAGCAAAACGATTATTTTGTTTAATTAAGTACTTTACATTTGTGTAATTGAAATAAGTTCTATAAGAATATAAACTTCAGCCAAAGAAGTCCTGCTCTCATATTCAGCAATTTTCATGAAAAATCTGAAGTATTTTAATAAGACTCCCTGATGTTTCCATGACATATAGATGCCAGTGCGTAAAGAAAACAAAGATATCAGTGAAATATGTTGCAAGTTAGGCAGACTCCAAGACAACACATGACCATTTTTTCATGAAATTGTATGTTGCATTTCATGAATTGTTCAGATGCCATATTTATTATTCATTAATTTTCATAGCAATATTTATGACGTTTACTAGAAATGTGCATACAATATTAAACAAAACATAAAGAACCCATCAAAGCCACAAGCTTAGTAAATCACTGGAGTATAAACTTCTGAGCTATAAGAAAACAGGCACCATGCTTCATTTTTCTTATATTTCATTAAAGATAAGCAATGTTTCATGGTAGTTCCACAAAACAGGTCTTAACTTTCTCACCAGCCGTTCATCAGCTAGTCATCCAAGATTTCACCAATCATGAAGTCACTGCTTCATTGAGATTTATTTTAAATTATTAACAGTAAAAATTAGCCCCCTCCTATCACAGTAGGAATCTGTAGGTTCTGACAGCCTTCATCAGGGGCTGCTTAAAGTTCTTCTGAAGAGAGTAGCTTTCCAAGTGCTCCTAATTTCTAACTCTGTAGTCTTGAAGTATATAATCTTAACACTAAAAAGCTGCTAAATGGAAGTCTCCAGCCTTAGAACTTCCAAATTCATACTACACCCTTACCTTGCAGCTCATTAGACTTTAGTTTACTAGCCATTCAGGAAAATATTTTGCTGATCAGGACAGGAGGGTAAGGTGGGTGTCAAGAGGGAAGACAGACCATCAAATCTACCAGCTGCAATAGCTGTGGGAAGAAGTAAATGCTTTTACATTAATGTTGACAAAGTTGCTGCGCTAGACCACACTTTTGAGTAAGGGACTCCGCTAACAAAGGCAGACACATAATACCAAGGCATAGGTAAGATTATTTAATTACTTCCACCCTGTGGAAAATATATCATGTCCTACCTGCACCAGCTGCACTTGCTTTACCACATCAGACCACAACCCCTCAACAGACAGGAAACCTACTCAGGCCTAACTGATTGCTGATGAGCAGAGGCAACAGGTTTGTGGGTAGTGCTGGTGCCTAGCTTTTGCAGAGATTGGGAGTCTGGTATTGTTGGGAGTCTGCTTCCCTAGCTTTGCCAGTTTGGCATATCTCTAGAGATGGGATATTTTTCATGAAAGTCAAAGCAGGTCACTCCACATGCAGGAAACTGCATTTTGAAACCTTTTTTACTCTGCTGCAAGAGCAACCAGGAAAATTTGTTACTAGACATGAGTCCACAGCATCTCATCCATGATCTGCTGAACCTGTGAGCAAAGCTGCTTCTTGATGAGCAGAGTGGAGGCTGTAATGAGTAGACCTTCAAGTGCATGTCTACAAGACTGTGGGTGTTAGCAAGGCTGTGGAGTGGGTCACTGTGTCTGACACACACACACTGGTAATGACCTGAAGGTGACTGGCTGTCTGAGGAAGACAGAGGTCATGGAGATGTGTTAGCAGCTTTTGAAAACCACAGAACAGTAAGTAAGCTCTCAGGTAAGGAGGTATGTGTTCTCTCCAGGGTTGTTTGTTTTTAATGCAGTTAATGAATAATTAAAAAAAAATATTCTGTTTTATGACTTGCTATACTCAACTCTCAGTGCCTGTGGATGACAATACAGCACAAAATATATCGATGAGTGTGTGCAACTACTCTTGAGTAACAAGTGCTCTAACTGTAATGTTAAAGGACTGTGCCAATATATTTTTCCACTGCAGGGATGTGTTTTGTGTGCTGAGCAATGGAGAGACACACTGGGAGTTCTGGATTTTAGTCAGTTACTACTAAGGAAAGCTTCTTCTAATAAGATTTTGTAAGAAACTAGCTTATAATTTCGTTTATGATGATTATGTAGAGGAAATACAGTGCTTTGATATAATTTTTTGGTTCCTTCTGAGAGGGACATATTTATTTGTCAAGAGAAGCTTTAAAATATTCTCATATTCTCAGATCCCACTAGGCCAGTAAGTGAAACTCAGATTATCCACAGGCAAATAGAATTTGGTTGAATAGTCTTCAGGATAATTCATGTAGCACTTGAAGCAATGAAATCCCACATAAAGTTTTTCTTCTGTGTGTGTATGAATGAGAGGTCTACTGTTGACATTTGTGATTCAGACTCCAACACTGTCTGCTTTATCAGTGGCAGAACTGCTTCACTATATAAATACTTAACAGTAATGTTTAATATTTCCAGACATGACAGATGAAGTGACTTGCTTTTTTAATGTGTGTGGTGGTTGAGAGAGGAAATTCTCATGCTTGGTACTTGGAGAAGGACAGAACAAATTGCCAATGACATGGGGGTAAAAAAAGAAGTACTGGTAATGCCTGGAAAGCAGTGTTGACAGTGGGATATTCTCATGAAGCCATTTGGTGCCAGCTCATTAGAAGGCTTTGGCAAGAATGTTTGGCATAAATTAAATTTTATTTAGAATTAGGGACTCTGCTGCCTTGCTCTTGGCATGGAATGAACTTGCAAATTAAGCTGTCATGTAACTTAATGACATTACCTTGTGTTATGAATCACTTTAGTGTTTGTAACATTGACCTGAATAAGCAACTAAGACTTCTTAACAAGTGGTGAAACGTGTATAGCTGATGTTCATGACTTGGACACATACATGCATGAAGAATGTGTTGCAGGTTGACTCAGCATCTCAGTGTTGCATCACTTCTAAGCCTGTGTTCAACACCTGCATCCTCAGTTGCTAAGGTTTTCAGTGGTTTCAGTGGTTGCTTCCATGCTTATTTTTCCTCAGGTTCAATGTCTTTAAAAACTTTTATTCTTTGCTGGACATCTCAGGTGGTATCCCAGGCTTAGTATTAATTTTTTATACTTGCCAGGGGCTTACTTTTCAATTAGGATAGGTTTGAAAAGTCTGGGTTAGGTGGAAGAAAGTTTTAAGTACAGGAGATGGTGGCTGGACATGTGATGCCTCTAAATGTTTGATGAAGCACAGAGCTCTCTTCTGGTTGCTCGGATGCTGCATGGGGTAAAAAACCCATGGAAATGGCTTAGCGTTTTTGGAGCAACTCACTTAAGTTTGGCTTGTTTCCTAAAGTCAATTCAGTACCTAAAAAACAAAACCAAACCCCAAAACAAACAAAATGCAAGGGGAAAAAAGCCCCTGGAACAGTCTTCAAGGTTGGTGTCCTCCTTATAAGAGATGGATAAATTCTCATCATGATCAGCTGATTTCCCTCAACATGTTTCAAACTCACAAAATTAGAATTGGAGAGAACTTCGTTTCCATAAGGGGAAATCATGCTTGACTAATCTGATAGTTTTTTATGAAGATATCAGTAGATGGTTAGATGAGGGAAGTGCAGTGGATGTGATATACATTGACTTCAGCAAGGCTTTCAATACTGTCTCCCATGGGATCCTCACAGCCAAGCTGAAGAAGTTTGGATTGAGTCATTGTGCAGTGAGGTGGGTTGGGAAGTGGCTAAAGGACAGAGCCCAGAGAGTTGTGGTCAGTGGAGCAGAGTCTGGCTGGAGGCCTGTGACTAGT
>JAOEGS010015155.1:0-22858 GCA_025447755.1 Corythornis vintsioides
CTCAGGCAGGGGGGTTGGACTAGATGATCTTCTAGGTCCCTTCCAACCCCTAATATCTATGAATCTATGAATCTTCCTGGTTGCTGGGTGGGACAACAGTCTTGTATGTCTTCCAGTCACAAAGTTTATAAGGGCACTGCTGCTGCCTGTGTGTTCTGTAGGGTGCCAAATAGGAGCTAGAATGCAAACTTGATCAAAGCAACTCCAAGCCATCACAATCAGATGCTAAAAAGTCTGAATAAATAATTTCCTAACCTGCTTTTATTAAAATCAGTACAGCAAGTCTCATGACAGTTGGGGTGTTTTTTTTGGTGTTGGTTTTTCTTTTGAGCTTGATGAGAGACTCAATTTAGCAAATCCATGGTTTATTTTTTTTCTTCAATAGCATTTTAGGCATGCAATTTCTAATAGGATTTGCTCAATATATTTAAACTGTTCCCTCAACTAGTTCTAGTACATGGAAATCAGTGAAGCTAAGATTATGCAAACAAAGCAAGTGATGTATTTGAGTTGAAAGTTACAGGAAAAGACATGGTAACATGCTGAAAGAACTGTAGAGCACCTCCTTCAAATGAGAAATTTTCACTTGTTTCTTGATGCTGACCAGCCTTGTTGTTCCCTATTTAATCTTGTGTGGTAACTCCAGTTGCCAGTGTTCTGGTTTAAGGAGATAATATAAGGGACCCTTAAGTCAGATGTCTTTATTCCCTGTGAACCCACTTTTAGGTCATTGTTCAATACTTCTTGCATCAGGGAGTAGCAATGGGTGGAGCAAGAGTAAATTCATATCTGCAGCAAACCATCGTATCTGGTTCTTAAACAGTAACTAATCTCTGACAAATCCCCTACTTGTGCTACTCATTTGCATTGAAAAAAAGGTTATATGTGACTGGTGACTATGCCTTCAATTCAGCATATGAACTGGAGTAACAACAGCCTCTCCAAAGATGCTGGCAAAGGGTATGACTTCTAGGGTAAAAAAAACCTGTGGCTTTCAGTAAAAGTTGCAGTTTTCTTTCAATATTGATGCTTCCCTTTCTCCCCCAATCCATTTTAATACATTTAAGAATGATGGCAATAAATACTAGTCTTGGAGCTGCCTTCCCAAGTACCTGTGTGAATTAAGAGCAATGCAAAAAGGAACCAAGTCCCAATTCTACATCACCTTCATATCCTTTCTAGAATGACCTTGCAGAAGTATCATCAGCTTAGGCAGAGCAATGAGGAACCAGAGTGATGTATTTACTGTGCTGCCAACAGGCCTGTGCTGTAACCCCGTGGAACTGCTGCTGCACAGCTTGCAGGCACTGGGTTTCTGACACAGCAGCATCAAAGACTTGCTGGTAGGGGTACCTACTTGATTGCCTGTCTATAGCCTGCTGCCTGTTTTGTAACATGACAGTTTAGAAATGCCAAAGACTGGAAACTGTATCAAATGGGCCATTCGTAGAGTTACAAAGGGGAATAATTTAAAGCTTAAAACACCTTCTGCTTTTTCTTCCTTCTCTTTTTCTAAAGGTCAAGCTATTTGTATAAAACATTAAGCCAACTGTAGAGAGGCTGCAAGACCGTTCCAGCTATGCTGTGATTTGATTTTTTTTTTTTTTATATTTCCCACCCTAACAGGCAATGTTGGTCATAATTAGTGTTGACTAAATTCCTCACTAGGATGTAAGTTTCACATGATTAGGACCTAAGTATGTGGAGTGCTGATCTTGTGCCTCTGTAGCTTCAATTAACAGATTCAGGAATAAAAAAAAAGCTTTAGTGAAAAAAAAAAATGATTGAGGTCAGAGGTTGGTTTGTTTTATTCATTTATTTTATTTTATTTTTTTTTATAGCAGTTATCTTAAAGAAGAAAACACAAATGAAAGGGGATTTCAATAACCTGACCAGGGAATTGTCTGTCACAGCCTGTTGTCAGGAAAAGCATGGTCAGGCCAAAATCCTTTCCATGACCTTGATCACTGCTATAATTGTCCTAATCCCCAATGGGTCTGGTAACAATGTGCAGTACAAGCTGCTATAGCCTAGCTCTATTTCATCGGTGAAGCATGTAAGCAGATTATTACTGGGGTGATCAGTGCTCTTGCCAATCAAGAAACTCTTGTAATTTCAGAGTAAAGCATGAGAAAGATGGAAGATGAAATACATACTGCACAGTGATGGGCAGAGACAGAAATCAACTATTGTAGTCCAGCAAAGTGACCTTGGATTTCTTATTTTCTTTCAAGGGGCCTTTTAACTCTGGAATCCATCCCCAGAAACTTTCATGGATACAGTATTCTGGGGTGGGGGGAGGAAGGCAGGAAATTACATTTATAGGGCTGGCAGTATAGGTCTGCCTGCCTGGGTAGGAGACTGTCAGCAGTGGCAACGTGCCTGTGGATGTGGTCCTTACCTGATCTACATTGGACCTCTGGGGAGCTGGATGAGGTGACTGCCATGGTTCCATATTGTTATGGAACTGGGTCACTTTTGGAAAAAGCAGCTGCTCTCTCAGTTTCTCAACAGTACTGGGTCTCTTTTTTCTGTTCCTCTGACTGTGTTGTGTCCATTTAGTGCCTGCTCTTGGCTGCTTTGCCACACTGCAGCCCCTCAGCCTAACAGGAATATGAGATGGTGAAGATGTGGGATATCAACTAAATAATCTCTGTTTCTTAGTGGAGTTGAGCCAACCCTAGGCTCATATACATCTTTCTTCACAAACACAAATACCTTTATCCTGCAAAACATTAATCCTTTTACAATTTTTACCAAAAGAAAAATGGAGGAGTGACTGGCATTGCCTTATCTGAAATCACACAGCATTATCCCATATTGCAAATGCAACTGGCTAGCCCAGGGCTTGGTGATAACCAGACTCCACTGAAGATACAAGAGTTCATGCAGGGAGAGGAGCCTGTTTCAGAGAACAAACAGTTTCAGTAGTTATATTTAGATCTTCTCCTTGCATTGGAGGGTGTGTGTGTGTGTAAAATATTCAACCCAAATAATGTATGATAATTTGACTCTCTTGATGTGCTTATTTGGCCCATCAGTAGCAGAAACTTGAAGCTTAATTTCAAGTTGGAGCCAAAAATACATTATGGGAAATAGGGCTCCACTGCCCCTGTGGAACACGTTAGAGTGGAGTGCTCTTCAGAAGCAATGATATTATCTATTCTGGTCTGTATTCTTTTTGTCTGTTTGCTGCTTTTGAGACTGCATGGAGAGAAATGCATGGAAGAAAGTGCAGTCAAGGATTTAGAAATACCTGATGTTGAAAAAAACCCTCTCTAAATGGATCTGTATTGGTTTGTCATTTTGGGTTTGGTTTTTTTTGTGTGGTTGGTTGGTTTGTTTTTGGTGGGGAGTTGCTTTGTTGTTTGTTTTTTTTTTTCTGTGCCATGTTAGAGATAAAATCAGAGAGATGGCATTTATTGTTTGCTCCTGAAAATATGAACATAAGTGTAACAGAACTCAGATGATGAATCCTAATAAAAGTGAAAAGTAGATGGATTGAGTAGAAAGTAATATTGATTTTATAAGTATTTACAGAATTTGAGATTAACAGTGCAGCTCCTACTGTGACCATAAAGGCAGGCAGATATTTACCCCCCAAAATTTTTTTTTTCTGCTTTTAAACAGTTTTAAAATTAGTATTTGTAAAATCATACGCATAGAATTTTCAGGTAAAGTGAGGGGTGGAAGGGTTCATGCCAGGTTCATAAACAAGAGGTCCATAGACAAAAGGGAATGGGTATATATGCCCTAATGTCTTTAATATGACAGTTCTGAATGCTGAATATGTTCATGTTTAGCTTGACACCTACAGAAAAGTTCAAGGCCTCCCCTGAAGAGCTGTACCACAGCCAGTCTCTCTCCCACCTGTGGTTCCCCAAGGGGCTCTTGCTTCCCAGGGGCAGGACTTTGTCCTTGAGTTTCATCAGATTAGCATTGGATTGCTCCTCCAGCCTGTCTAAGTCCCTCTGAATACCCTTGCAGGTATCAGCAAGTATCTTTGCCTTTGGAAAATCACCGATAGGTTGAAAGTTAAAATGGAGAGGGAGAATAGTAAACAATCCCATCTTCCCTTCAACCTTTTACTCCATGTTATACACTGATCTACAGTCAATGTCAACTAGTGCTGGCACAGAGTAACCTTCACGTGTGTTGATAGCTCAGAACTGGAGCTGTTCACATCTTTCAGTTCATCTATAAATGTTCACATTAATAACTGCTCTGTGGCATGGTTGGAGTCGTCTGCAGTTCCCAGTCTGCATCACTTGGTTCTTCTGGTTGATCTTCAAAGATACCTCCAAGCAGAATGTCTATGAAATACAGTTAAATTGTTATGTATGAAACACAGATTACTTTTCATTTATCTTTTGATTTTTAGTAGTAACTAATAATTAAGAAAAAATGACTTTAATTGCAAACAATTACTTTTTTTTTTTAAGGGAGGAACTGGCCTGTTTTCTTCCTGCTTGTCTCTGAACACTCTTTCTACTCACTTGATTCTCATTAATAGCTGTTCTTGAAAGCCTGTCAGCTCTCAGAGCTGACCCCTAGCACTTGTTTTCCTTCATTCAGTGGGAATTAGGTCTACCTGGGGATAGAGGTAGATTATTTATTTATTTATTTATTTTTAAGTAAGTCTGGACTGCTTGTGTGTCAAGGCAGGGAGAGCATTAAAACAAAATTACTTAACTTCAGCTTTCCTGACTTAGAAGGATCAGCCATAGTACAGGAGAACAGAAGTGAAGTTATAGGTAGAAAACTACTTTCATTTGGAAGTAGCATAAGTAAAAAGAAAGGAAAAAAACCCAAACCACCAAAAAAACCCCATCTGAAATATATTTTTAGAAAGCTAGAAACAAGTGTGATTTTTTTTTCTAGTACATTTCCAAGAAATTGTACCAAACACTTCCAAGCAGACAATATAATGGCCTATTAGAGAAACACAATGTCACTTGTAGGTTGCTAGAAGTACGGAGTAGGAAGATTATAGCATCACTAAATGGTTTTTGTAAATTGCGAGGATGGGCGTTCACAGAAATATTTTCTGGCTGAGTGGAGCTACAAGTGCAGATAGATTGGGACAGAAGGATTCAAGAAGGCTGATTTCCCATTAGTTCCTTAACCTTTATTCTGACTCTATCAAAAATCTGTGGGTTCCTCACTGAGGCTTCAACATCATTCAGCTATGAATAGATTCTAAGTGAACATAGCGACAGGTATCCACCTCTGTTTCTCTCTTCCTTTAAAGCAGTATCCAGAATGCTATAATCTTGCTATCATTATGTGGGGGAGAGAGAAGGAAAAAAAAAAAGCCACAAAAAACAACCAAAACCACCCCAAAAGCACAGAAAGAAAAAAATGCACACAAAAAGGGAAACAAAACAATAAATAATAACAAATAAATAAACAAAAAACAATACTCCAAACAAGAAAACCCTAAACAAGAGGTTCTGTCTTTTTGTGTGTAGGAAGTTTTTACTTAATAGATTTTGTTGGCACTATAGGAAATTGGGCATCTGTAAAATGTGCTGCAAAAAGCATTTAGCTTGGGATTGTCTCAATTTTAAAGGACTCAACTTGAAAAATCAGGAGTTATGTAGCTGTTGCTGTACACTGCTCTGCACTGACTCATATTGCCATGTTAATTAGGTGAACTACTCATCAAGACTTAACTTGATAAGTGCATCACCTTAGCAACTAGAATATTAACACACTACAGCAGCAAAGTATAGCCAGTTTACACTTTGATTTCAGGCACAGGAGTTTGGGGTGTTCAGATATGTGCTGTAGTGTTATGGAAGACTGGAATAAAAAGTAATGGTAAAGCTATAATGCTATAACATAATGTAGTAGTTATAGTTTATCTAATGCCCAGGACATTGTGGTGACTGGAGTGATTTCAAAGTAAGAAAGGAAAGAAAAAGAAGCCAACAACAAAAAAATCCCAACACAAGCCAGAACATTTGAGCTGCTCAATGTTTTATTTCTACTTCTTTGCCTCACCTTTTGCATTTTATTTCTTGATCAAAACCAAAGCTTTCCAGTACTCATTTTTTTCCTGTGGTTCAAGCATTTAATCCAATTTGTAAAACACTGCATAAATGGAAAATACTTTTAAAGTATTTTAAAGCAGCAAATGTATCAGGTGACAGATACCTGGCAGAACATAATTTAAGAGAATAAACAGAACACTGTTTATTCTGATTGACAGGTGAATTCTAATTTATTTTTTAGGGAACTCAGTATTTTTATAAATATGGATCTGAGGTAGTGAGAAAACCACTATCAAGTGCAACATTGCCAACCAGGACAGCCCTAATTCACCTTGTTTTTACTGCTTGCTGCAGCTATAAGTCCAATTTTCATCACTTCTATTCTAGTGTGCCTGAATTATTTTAAACTAGACACTGTATAAATTTACAATGTATAGTATATTTCATTGCTGGGCAGACTTCTAAAACAGGTGACCTGTTATGATTTCCAGCTTTGGACCAGAGTTACGAATGTGACTGACCTCCACTTCTGTAAGGTGAAGAAAATTACTTTTTCATCAATCTGTTATCTCTAATTTTGAATTAAAATTAATTAATTTTAATCTCTCTGCCATTATATTGTAACAAAAACAAAAGAAAAAATTAAAAATATTTTGTTTATCTCTTATGAAACAGCTTTTTTGTTTATACAGACATTGTATTTCTGGAGGCTGGGATCATGCTTCTAATTTCCTTTAAAGGAGAAAAAAAAAAAAAAGAAAAAAGAAAAAATATATTACATTATTGCTTGTTCGCTCTAATCTTAGATGCCAAAGGCAAATCTTGAATTCTGCTATTTGAAATCTCTCTTGGTGTATGCAATAAGCACCTAAAGAAAAAAAAGTTGAGATACATTTTTCTTTTTGGTGACATATATTTAATGCTCTTTTGATAGCCTCTTTACTATTCTGTTCTTTTGATACCTGCAGAACTCCAGGCAGTTTGATAAACCAGTATAAGATCATCACCAAGGTGCAGATTCTCATATACAGAAATAGATGGCAAACCAACTAGCAGTTTAGGGAGACAGGAAGTTACAGCAGTGGTAGAAATTAAAGATGTGGTGCCAGTAGCCAGGTTTCTTAAGTGATAAGTAGTTTTGTACATCACTGCATTAGTGGTAAAAAGGAGGAAAAGAAATGGATGCTATGCATTGCAGTTGTGTTTTTAATACAACCCGATCACTATGCACTAAATATCTTACAACATGGTCTCTCAAAGTGGTTAAAATGCAAAATCCTCCTACTCAAATCTAGATTTTGGTTGCTTGGTTTGGTGGTTTGGTTGGTTTTGATTTTTTAGAGTTGGGGTTTGTTTATTTATTTTTATTTGTTTGTGGTTGTGTTTGGGGATGTTTTGGGTTTTTTTTAAATCTGTGCCTCGCCATGTTCTTTAACTTTTTCTCATATGGGTCTTGCCACTTTGTTATTGTGGAAAGTACAGAATGTGAGACCCAGTGGAGCTTCCTATGAGGCAGAAGTTAGAATGAAGAAGTCTTCATGGTGTGTTAGAGAAGCTGTTTGATGGGGAAAGAAATAACTGCTTCTACCAGCATGAATGGTTTGGAGATGAATGAATGAATGAATGAATGGAGCTGTGTCAAAAGCAAAGAGTAAAGAAATGTTTCATGCAGGTTTCCCAGCTCAAGTGATAGTACATCTTAAGGCATCTGTTATAACAAGTATTTCATTCTGAAAGTTAACATAGGCAGATCCTACAGGAAACAGCTGACTATTACTTTACTTTCTGTGGAGCTCCTTTTCAGGAAAAGGAGGGAGAGAGAACAGCACTTTGAAGGCAAGGACAATCCTACTATAAGTAGCCAGGCGCCCAGCCCTAACCATATTTTATTATTTTCTCTCTTAAAAACTTGTTCTTTGCCTCATTTGGGCATCTTCAGAAAGAAAAGAAAATCCCAGTACTGTAAGTGCACATATTATAAATGTACTTTTTCCATGTAGGGCAAAGCAGTACTTGGCACCTGATGATGTGCAGCAGCTGTGTTCATGAAGCAGTGGCTCTGCTGACTTGTATGGCTCCTGTAAAATCAGGTACACTCTGGTGGCAAACTTCCTTGAAGAAAATGTTCCTGTTTTCATTCAAGTAAAAATAAGGCTACATTTAATTTTGGAGGGGGAAGTAGTGTGAGGTAGAAAGAAGTGAATTGCTTGTACTTAACGTGTCAGAGTAGGAGGAAGGAATAGAAATTTGGAGGACTGGTGCTTTCAAATTTCACAGTGGCCTGATTAAGTTAGAAAGCAGTAGCAGCTTTCAACTAGTCTGGATGCTATCTCTAATGACAGACCATTAATCTGATGGAAATGCTGCTTACAGAATCACAGAATGTTAGGGGTTGGAAGGGACCTAGAAGATCATCTAGTCCAACCCCCCTTCCAGAGAAGGATCACCTAGACCAAGTCACAAAGAATCTTCCCTGATTGGGAACCAAACCCAGGCCGTGGCAGTGAGAGCGCTGAACCCTAACCATAGACCACCATGTCTTCATCAAAGTCAAAGCCTAGGAAGTGACTATAGTTAAAACCAAATCAAAACAAACAAAAACTAAACACACAGTACACTAGATAAGTTGCATAAGGTTGTGAATAATTCAGAATTAACAGAGAGGTTTGATGGTGTCCTTCTGTTTGCCAATGACGATGGTTTCCATTCAGATTTCAGCTTTTCCTAATGTGCTGATGGGTTAGGTTAATATTTAGTAAAAAGAAAATGCTTCTTTATATGTTATTTATTAGAAAATTACTTGCTTTGAAGCATAATTTTGGTCAATACTTGTTCTTTTTACAATATTTCCCCCGATTTTATTAAAAATGTCAAAGTGCTCTAAATGTTCAACTATTTTTAGCTGTACTTTTGGATGTAGTTCTGTTTCTACATCTATTTCTTTTATCTCTGAATAAACTATTGTCTAAAGTTCTCATGCATGCTACATGAGGGATATGTATTTTTAAGACACGAATCTCTATCTGAAATACATCTTTGAATACAAATACACTTGTGGCCTAATAACCTTCATGATTTCCCTAGCAAAAATTTAAATTATTTGCATGCATTTTTTAAATTTACCATCTTTACAGCATAATGGAGATGTCTGTAGTTCCTTGCTGCATGGAAGAACAGAGGTACCTCATTTTTCTCTAATCCAGCTGTAGTAGCAGTAGGTATCTACCTAAGGCTGTGGGGACCTATGCACAGAATAACAGAGAGCCAAACAGAGCTAGATGAAATATCTGCTTGGTCCAGCATCCTTTTTCTGACAATGCTAAAATTTCTGATGACAAGAACAACTAATTCAGATGTATTCTCAACCTTCAATTTTACAAACCCCAGTACTGCATACAGTGAGACAATTAGCTCTCTTGACCAGCAGGATGTATGATACGTTGAGTACACCCTGGGATGCAGTTTGTCATCCTGGGTGCCAGGGCTGACTACTGACTCCATTTGAGCCTGCTGTCACCCACTAACTTTCTGTAGGTCTGTTCTCCAGCCACTCTTCTCCCAGTTTGTCTTTGTGCCTGGTGTTACTCCATCCTGGGTGCAGAACATGGCATTTCAACTTGGTATAATCCTTTTAAACATAGCCCAGTGCTCCAATCTCTGTCTATCCCTTTGTAAGCCAGCCAAGAGATGATTATCCTGCTGTACTCTAGTGCAGCCTTACCTTGAGGAGGGCCAGCAAAGGAAGCATTTATTTACTGAGTGGTTAAACACTGGAGCAGGGTTCCTAGAGAGGTGGTTGATGCCCCAATCTTGTCAGTGTTTAAGGCATTTCGACACTGTCCTTAATAACATGCTTCAACCTTTGCTCAGCCCTGGATTGGTCAGGCAGTTGGACTAGATGACTGCCTTGTGTCCTTTTCAACTGAAATAGTCTATTCTAGTCTCTTCTGTTGTAGTCTAATGCTTTAGCTTTGGTGTTCCATCTATTTATAAAGTCTCAGTGGATTTACCCATGAATTTACTTGTCTATTGTTTTGTTGGTTTGTTTTTTTTTTAATTAGATATGTTTTATACTGACTACATAAAGTGTTAAATAATGTAATTTAACTACACACTGTGTGAAGAATCTGGTCCTTCTGCTTATTCTGAAGTATGTAACTCGTAGCTTTATTGAAAGCCTGCAGCCCTTACATTGGGAGGAGCAAGGAGCAACTGGTTTATGTCTATATATGAATATAGGACTGTTTTCCCCATTTTTTTTCACAATAGTTTTAACTGTAATAAAGCTACTTTATTTCTCAGCAGCTTCATGAGAAAGCTCAGACCTGCTTGCTTTTGCTTAAGGGCTGAAAGTCAACTGTAGGATAAAAATGGAGAGGAATTCTTAAAGGCATAAATATTGAGTTTAAGCTGGTTTTATGTCATCTCCAATGGGTGGTATATTAGTTTGTTTTTTCTTTTTTCTTAGGGTTTTTTTTTAATCCTTCTCAAAACTGAACTTATGCATCCATGACACTGAATGGTGCATCAATGGCAGCTGTCAATCTTGCTGCATGTTCATGCATTCCATTTTATATACTGAGGTGAAATGACATCATTACGAGTAAGCAGTCTTCCTTTCTACTTTATTGGATACAAAACACTGAAAAGAAAGAAAGGAAAATAAATATTTGAAAGACACAGGATTTAGTCTGTGGTAGCAAATCTGGAAAAGAAGTTATTTTGAGGAAGACAGACACAAAGTTGTCAGGTGTGTTACTAGGACTTCCTATACTCTTAAGTTGATCTGCTTTATCAAGGCCCCATCTGTATTACACACATACTTCTAAAGTTGGCGGGGGGAAGAAGGGGAAAAGATAAGGGAAGACAAAATGGTTTATTGGCTTCTGGAAGCAGACAGATTTTTATAAAATCTCATAAATAGCTCTGTTCCCAGTGTACGGACTTGCGGAAAGTTTGTGGGTTTTTTGTTCTATTCCTGCTTACAGACATCTGTTCACATTTTTCTGGTGGGAATTCTGGGATTTAAGTAGCCATCTGTTTCCTACTGTAGTGGATCAACAACAAAGAGAAGTTTCTTAACTAACAAAAAAATCTTTGACTGTTATAAAGGCGCTGTTAGGAACATATGCTATTTTTTCCTTTTAACCTTAGTCAATATATTTTTTTTTCAGTCCATTTAGATTTTACTTGGTTTGTTTTGGCAATTTGTTATAGCATTCAGCATCTCCTGCAGGGAGTCAAAACTCCAAATAAAGCTTCAGGTGTGCTGCCATTGTGTATTTTTTCATGAGCTGGTTGCTGAATTCAGCAAGATAATAAAAAGGCAGATAAATTCTATGGTGGTGTACCATGGGCTTATTTGAAGAAGACAGAGAGGAGTACAGAGGATTTTACTCTGGAAAGCAAACCAGGCCCAACCTGCCTAGGAAGCAGAAGGCAACTGGAAGCTCTATAGGTGTCTGTGTGTACCATTCCACTTAAGCCTAACTGGTCAGCATGAAGTATGAAGCTAACAGGACTAGACAGTTTCTGATGTGAGCTTGTCTCTGCAATAATCAGACATCCTTTATTATACATTTATGGACACTGTGTTCTGTATTAATTTATTATGTAATAAATATGATGTTAAAAGGGTCAGTCTTCCACACTTCTCCCTCCTTTCTAAGGGCATTCAGAGTATTATTGACAGTGCTTTGTATTATATAAATAATCACATTACACTTTCAAGATATAATCTTTCCCAGATTATACAGACAGAGAAGAGATATGATGACCTGGAAGAAATTAAATTGATAAAAAGGAGGTATATGTAAGGTCATAAACGAGAATTTCTGTCACACAATAGAAATTTATTAAATGGGAGCTATGAATGTATATGCTTATTAAATTATTCTGACTCTTGGATGCAATTTTGAGTTGTACTAGACATGCATTTCCATTGGTCACACATTGGTGGATACCAGGCAGACCTTAAGGACATTTTCCTTTAGAGCACAAGAACTCTTGATCTCCAGGTATAGGAAATTAGTTATACTAAAAGGCAAGAAGGAGCTGCACAGGCATTGGAAGCAGGGACAGGTATCCTGAGAGAAGTTAAGGGATTCTGCCTACTTGTGTAGGGTTTGGGTGAGGAAGGCCAAGGTGTGGCTGGAGCTGAACTTAGCAAGGGATGCAAAAAATTAGAAGTTCTACAGGTACGTCAACCTGAAATGGAAGACACCCCTGCCATGATGAGCAAGACTGGCAAGCTGGTAACAACAGATTAGAAGGAGAGGTACTCAACTTGTTTTGCCCCAGTTTTCAGTGGCAACAACTCATACCTCCTGAGTTGGATTATAAAACCTGGGGACTGGGTGAACCAAGCCTCTCCTACTGTAAGGTAAGAACAAGTTTATGACCACATGAAGAAGCTGAACATACATAAGTCTATTGGACCTGATGAGATGGATCCCAGATTCTCGAGGGAATTGTCTGACATCATTGCCAGGTCACTATCCACTATATCTGAAAAATTCTGGCAGTTGGGTGAAATCCCTGGGGACTGGAAAAAGGGAAATATTGCACCCATTCTTAAAAAGTAGAAAGGAGGAATGACCTGTCAACCTCACATTTTTGTCTGGGAAGACCATGGAACAGATCCTTCTAGAAGCTATGCCAAGGCACATGGAGTGACAGGGAGATGATCTGGGACAGCCAGCATGGCTTCACTGAAGGCAAGTCCTGCCTGACCAAACTAGTGGCCTTTTATGTTAGAGTGACTATATCAGTGGACAAGGGAAGAGCTATGGATATTAAATAATGTATCATATGATAATGACCCACAGTAGTTTCCTATAAGAATTTGAGAGAGATGCTACTCCTTCTCTATGCTGCTCTGGAGAAAATCTGGGAAATTCATTGTGATGGACATGCTTTCAGGCCATTAGTTGTCTGGTTTTTACATTGTTAAGCTCTTTCTCCTATTTTTTTTTTTTTTCCTGTTTTGGGTTTTTTTAACCTTTTTGCAGGCTCCATTTGCTGCTTATTGCTTCATTTGCAGTTAGCTCTCTTGTCTCCAACAAACATTAAAAGCTTTATTTGGTATGTATTGTCTCTCTGTACCTGTTGCTCTTATCCAACTCAGCAAAACTACTAATGTGACTGGGTGTCAGTTTTGCCCATCACAAGATGTGTCCAGCTCTGGATGTGCAGTTGAATTGTTTGAAGATATCCTCTGCAAATATCTCTTGCCCATGTTTCCTAGAGGACATCTCAAATCTTCTGGTCACAGGAGTCCCTCTTTTAAGAGATCTGTGGTGTCTCTTCTAGTTCTGAACTGAACACTTTTAAAGCTACCTTATTAGCCACCTGGAGGCTAGTTTAATATCTAGCTAGATGCCAATTATCCAGATATAATTCTTGTCTTTAAAAGGGCTTATAATAGCCAGGAACAAAATTGGGAGGGAGGGGGGAACCTCACACCAAATGTAAATATGTTGTTTATAATTTTACTATGAATTTATTATGATCTGCAGATCATGTATGTCCAGAATTTGTATAAGACTGTTGACATTCTTAAGATATGTGTCATGTTATCATGCCTCCTGGTGCTTCTCATTGTATGTCCATAATGGATTTTTCTCTGGGTGATTCTGACTAGGCATCTTATGGGACCAAGGTTCCTACCTTAGGTCTTATATTCATGTGGTTGTGGGCAGGTTTTTGTGATCCATACTTCATCTTATCTATACTCAGAGTTGGACCATAGAATCATAGAATGGTTAGAGCTGGAAGGGGCCTCCAGAGGTCACCTAGTACAGCTCCCTGCAGTGAGCAGGGACACCCTCAACTAGACCAGGCTGCTCAGAGCCTTGTCCAACCTCACCATGAATATCTCCAGGGATGGTGCCTCAACCATCTCCCTGGGGAGCCTATTCCACTGATCCACCACCCTCAAGGTCAAGAACTTCTTCCTGATAGCCAATCTAAATCTACTCTTCTCTAATTTAAACCCATTACTTCTCATTCTTTCACTAGAGGCCCTCTTAAACAGCCTCTCTCCAGCCTTCCTGTAGGTCCCCTTCAAACCAAAACACTGAAAGGAAGCCCATCTTAGTCCGCCAAAAAAAAAAAAAATAATAATTTTTGAGGATAAAATCTCCCCAGTCAACCCATTTGCTGGCCTTGAGCCTGGCCAACATAATTCAAATCAGAATCTTAAAACACAATGAATGCTAGCTACATAAAGGGATTTTTTTTCTTTTTATGTCAAACTCCAGTAAGACTATTGCTACTAGTGGTGCACAAAGATTAACATGTCATGGCCAGCCTTATGTGAAAGGTCAATAGAAGAAAAATAATTTTCTTTGCTCACAAACTCTCTATAGGCAGGTCACACTGTAACCTTTATGCTGCTTTTACATCTGTACACCCAGGTGGGGTTTGGCTGACTTTTTTGTTATCACTCTAAAGTGTCCCCTTGCCAGAATTTTTTACATATGGTACTTTTTCCAGAACTGCTTGCTTTATGAATGACATTAGTTCCACAATGATTAGAGGACCACCTTAAAGAAAAGATGTGCCTATTCTTCTTGGAAATGGGCATGTAACCTAGAGGTTTGAAGATAGCTATTGACTTCTGAGTAGTTAGATGGGATTTTTTTTTTTAAATGCACTGACTCCTTCAAAGATGTGCTGTTTTCTTATCCACAAGATCACAATAATCAATATTATTTTTTAAATCTTGACCACTATTACTCATCAGTTATATTTCAGTCCACACAATCTTATTAAGGTGCTTAATTATGGTAACTGTCACAACTTATCAGTTAGAAAACTGTTCGCTCTGGAGTTTCTTAAAATCAGTGGTTGTTGGCCAGAGGATCTCAAGACTACATGGGTGACCCCTCCCATGGGTGTTAGACATAGACGATTAGGAACATCTTTTGTCTAACCTCTTTGGTTAGGACATAGGAAAAGTGACCTTTTTTAATGCACATACAATATCTAAAATATTTAGGAGGGAAATGGTATGCATCTGTTTCAATAAGCAAAACAAGATAATTAAAAGAGGGGGGAAAAAAGGCCCAATGGAATTAAAAGTACCATTAGATGAGACAAGTCCAAGATGCTACTGGGATTCATGTGCGTTCACACAGACACTGGCACTGAATTCTGAGTGGTTACTAGAGATTAACTGTCATTTCAAAACCACTAAAGTTGTCCATGCAAATCCACATTTAATAACCTACTGAGATGCATTTAAAACCCATTAGCAAGATAATATTCATATGCCTCATAGAAAGGACATGAAAAGAGTAGATTTTTAAGGAGATGAATCATTGCTCATTTTGCTGGGAGCTTGCCTAAGGAAGGACAGAGAAAATATTACATCATCTCTGTCAGTACTGGTGGACAGGTCCAAAGGGCCAATCTTTTGGCAACTAAAACTTGGTCAAGAAGTAAACCTTTGAAATCCTCCTTCTCAGGAGGGCATAGAGAGCTGCTGCCCCTACCCAATAAAGCAACTTATTCAGTGGAAAGCCATTCACTTACTGTTCCAGTGCTGGAACAGTCTGTTCAAGGTCTGTCTTGGGCAGAGTTGATGAGAGTCACATGTCTTCATCTAGCTGAGGAATATGCAAACATATTCCTAATATGTTTTGCTGAAAAAGGAAGGCTTGATATTCTCTCACTGGTTTGTTTTTGATACACCAACTCAGAAGAAGGAGGATCTCTTACACTTTGGCCAATTAATCTGTAAAACAGTAAGTCTTGTTTCCCTAAACACAAAGACAACTTTCCCTCTGCTTTGTGTGTGTATTTTTCAGAACATCAGACAATTTCTATAGGAAATAATTTTTTGAAACTGATTTCTCTATTTTGTTCCTTCAGTGTTCTTCCTGTGGTATATCTCAATGTTATGGTCTCACTTATTTTATATAACCACCATAAAAGGCATGGTCTTTTACTTTATGCACCCCCAGTGTGGAACACAAGATCTAGCAATGGCCTTGGTCTTCACATCAATCATTAGTAGTAACTCTAAGCATTTGGTGTTTTTAATGCTAGAAACAGAGACTTGTCTTCAAAAACATGCTGTTAACTTCAGAAAGTGCAGGTACTTACGAGACTGAACTTAAAAGTAAATTCACTGAACATAATTATTTCTGACTCAAATCAAGATATTCCTGCAATGGGTTGTTTCATAGTGAGGATTTGGATATAGACACTGTTCAACCTACAGTAAACACTGGCATACTCACTGTTTGAGCCAAATGGGGTACCCTTAGTTGCTAGAGGTAGTCTCTCCGTCCATGGTCCAGACAAGAAAGAAAATGAGGGGATTGAGAGGGAAAACCATGGTCAGAAATGCCCATGGTCAGCAGTGGTATACAGTGAGGTACAGAGACCCCCACCGAAACAGAAAGATAAAGCACAATATAGAGAACTGTGCAGCAGCAATTTAATTTCAAAAGTTCAGCAGAGTGAAAAAGGAACCTTTAGCCAGCAGTAGAAGGAGTGGGTGAACAATTGATTATTTTTCTCAAATTAAAAAAAAAAAAAAAATAAAAAAGCTTTAGGAGCAACCTGTACTTGTGTTTCCCTATTGCAGTATTGTAAAATTATTTTTGTTATAGTTTTTTAGATGGCAAGATACTTTCTCACTAGACATATATATTGTTGGCAGCTCAAAGTGATTTCTAAGCTGAGAGCTCCTTTCAGACTACAATAGAGACTTCAGACTAGTTCTGTGCAATTTTTTTCCCTGTCTTGACTCTTTTGAGAGACAATGACAAACCATTTTCTTGACTTGTCTGGCAACTGAATTGGATCCTTACTTACCAAGAGTGATGTAGTCTTTTTAGGTTGCACTCTTATTGCTCCTATTAACTTTCTCAGCAATTCATGAATATTTATGACAACATACAAGCTACACAGTTCACTTGGTTCCCTTAGAGAGAAAGTTGTATTAAATTGGACAGAGTTCAGTGATTTGCAGGCATCAAATATAGCATTTTTTTTAAGCTCATGTATTTGTTCTGAGAAAGTCTCCATATAAATATACATGTGGTATAGTTTAGTATCTCCCCTTCTGTTTTCAGTTGGTTAGGTTGCCTAAAAGTGGACTTGCTGGAATCTGAACCTTAGTCAAATTCTGATTTGCTTAATGAAAAAATCTATGCTGTCCCACAGGGAGTCTCCATGGATTGGAAGTGGAATTAATTTTAGGCCTGCAGCAGGTTTTTGCTACTGTTGGAATAGATTATTTCTTTGATCCTGCTATCTTTTTTTTTTTTTTTTTTTTTTCCCGAGGAGGATGTCAGTTGTTTGATGTATCATGGCAATATTCAAACTGGGGGCTAGAACCTTAAATACATGAAGACATTCCATATAGAGCTGACTGAGGTCAAGCATCGTGAATGCGACTTGAAACCGTTCCTTTATCATCCTTGTGCATTTGTGTATCAACCTCCTCATGCTTGTACATTTTAGAGCTTTAAGCCATCAGCATTAAACTGAAGGGTTCCCCAAATATACAGAACTTTGATGGCCTTGTCATTATCAGTAGCCTACTTGATTTTCATACAGCTTTGAAAATAATGTAACTTTTTATACAGATGAGCAGCGGACTGAAGCTTGTGAAGTTTGTCAAAGACACTTGGAGCTACATTACAGCTGGCATTCTCAGTACTAAAGGTACCACTCCATGTACATGCTGCAATAATAGCAAGAGCACTTCCTGGCATCTGCACTGTCGTGGCCTTCCTGCTGTTCAACATGCCCTTGTGTCTACCTGAACCCCTCTCCATCAGTAATTTTTCCTGGGGTATGTTCTTCCATGCAAGTTTCTGCTCCAGCTGGCACCAAGGCATTGCCTTGGGATGCGTGCTCAGAAGGTTTTCACTTGGTGTAGGAGTCTTCTGCTTAACTACTGGGGCTGAGCTGAAGCAATTAAAACTATGCAATTAAGAAGAAGGGCTGCCTGGGAATGCAACCCACAGAAACCAGCCTGCTACTGCAGCGTTTTCACAGCTGGCTGCGTAAGTGGATATCTGACACAACAAATGCTGCTTTGAGCTCTGTTCTCTGCTGAGCCATGGCAGTGATTCCATGGAGGCTTGCTTGTGGGTCTTTATTATTAAAGACTTCTGATTAGAAAAATTAAAGCAACAATGTTCTGACTACTCAGAATCTGCCTTTACAGAAATGAAGGAAACGAGGAGGTGAAGACTACCAGGAGTTAAGACACTGGGGATTGCCCTGGTGATTGTTTCTTATCAAGCTCATTCTCCTGCTCTGTCAGGGGGAGAAAATCCTAAAATGAAGGGAATTCTAAGAGTGTTTAAGTGTGTGTTTCACAGATTACAAGTGATCTTCAGGGATGGAATTGTGAAATGGTTATTCAAAGGTGGAGGGGGTGGAAAAAAAAAAAAAAAGGACACTGGAAACTTCTCTTTCTCCAGGAACCCAAACTTGCAAACTTTAAGTATGGCTGGTGCATAAATGAAAGTCCATTAAAATAAAATTTTGCAAAATCTCTTTATAACTATACAGAAGGTTTAGGAGAGGCTGGGTGGAGAAGTGAATTCAGCACAAAGGCTGGAGCAAGCATTAGCTGTGGAAGATGAAGGAGCAAGATGGTGTGTGTTGAGGTTCTGAAAAAGAAGCAGGTACTGTAGATTAGTTAAAAAAGGGAATAGAAAAACATGAAGATTCAGTTTATTTGCTCTTACCTCGGTGTTACTTGAAATAAAGTTTAATCTCACCCTTTCCAAGGTTCAAGTGTATCAATAGTCTTGAAAAAAGTCCAGGTATTGAAATGTTTTCTACTTGTCCTATCACAGATGTCATGGGATTTACTTTTCTAAGTACTGTTGCAGAGAGTGCAGTGGTCCCAGTTAAAATAATCTTCCACTGTATGACAACAGATGAAAAACCTGGAAGACTTCCCTGCCTTAATAGCTTGTATCTTACATGCACTATTCTCTGAGATACTGCAGCACTGTTTGATATCAGGGTTAGAAATAAGGGAGCTATCAACCTGAGAAAACACTTCTCGTCAGCCTAGTGTAGAAAAGCATATTATAGACAGCACAACAAAAGCTGACATTTTACAGGGGAAACAATCCAATATTGTTATTCTTTCTCTTTTTTTTTTTTTTTTTTTTTTAGTGAAGCAGATAATCACTTTGCCCCTTTTTAAGGTATTATTGCCTTTGCCCCTATCCTGAATTATGTATTTGGAACTTGAGAATCTGTCTGATGAACACTGAAACTGTCTCTTTCCTTAGTGGCAGCTGGAACTTATGCTACTTTCACAGTAAGCCTACTTCAATATTAATTCAAAAAGGATTTTGTGCTTTTAGCAGGAGAGATATGGAGAATTTTGTCTGAAAGCAGAATTTTAGTAGCTTAGTGTATCTGGGCTGTCAGATGGTAGCTTGCTCTTACCCTGTCAATACAACGAGTACCTGAAAGTGTAATGTAGTGGTTTTCGCCATCACACACAAATATATTCACAAAAGGGTGTATGGGCAAAATGGTGTGAGGAAAAGCAATAGAAAGCTATTTCAAAGTCATACCTTAGACAGTCCATCAGTTGCAAGAGTTATTTAAGGAAGTGATGACATAAATGCTGCATTTGGCCTCTGATCTTTTAATGCAAGCTTCTTTAGACAGACTTTTACCTTCTTCCTTTCCTTTTCAGTATATGTATTTATGTGTGTTTTGCTCTTCTACAGTGACTTGGAGAGTTTTTTCCCTCCCAGGAATGGCAATCACGACTTCATTTCAAAAAGCCTAAAGAAATATCCATTGCCATGAGGTTTTAGACCCAGATGTGTGATGAAAGAAAAATGAGATTGTAGGAGGGGAGAGAGGGTTCAGAATTAATTAGCTTTCTTGAAAAAGTCTCTTCCATGAATTTTTAAATTAGATGTACAAGATGATCCATTTTATTAAAAATGAGGCTTCTGTGACTACTTATGGCTGTCTGGGCTCTCTGACCAGTATTGGTCTCAATCTCTGATCTTAGAGATGGAGCATCTGGGAAGCCTTGCCAGCTGGAACACAGGGTAGCTGAAGTCCTCTTCCCTGTACTGGGAAAGGCAATAGAGAGAAGCACTGTGGTTAGGCATAGATAGTCTCGGCACTGCATTTAAATAGAGCTTTTTTTTTTTTTTTTCTATTAATTTTCCTGACAAAACTAAATACAGCACAGCAAAATAATATTTTGTTTAGTTTTAGTTTTTGGGCTAAGTACACAACTATAGTTCCAAGCTCATGGCAGTGTAACTTAACTGATGATTTCCAGCAGTGTGATAGTGGAAAGGTGAAAGCAGTTAAGTAAGGTGCTAATGGCACACAATTATGCAACAAGTTTTCAAAAATGCTGTAGCTCTTTCAGGTAGATAGAGATTCTGGAGTGAGGGTGGTCTAAATGTCTTGTCATCGTGATGTAGACAGTATGATGAATAGTCCACCATATTTTTGTTTATTATAGGTTTCTTTTCCCAGACACTGCTGGTTTTAATGCAATGCTCTGAATAAGCTGTTCATATCCCTGATTCTGTCTTCTACATGTTCTTCAATGTAGATGTATGAATTTAAATTTCCATAAAGGTAGAGGATATGGAGAGCAATGGGAAGGAGAGCCCTGAGGAATTATGTCATGGAGAATGACAGAGACTAGCACAAGCTCAGGGTGCCTTGGTATACTGCAGACCTTGCTGTGTGACCCTGTGTAGAGCAGAAAGGATGTGATGTGCTTCTTGACAGCGTTTCAGTTCTGTACTATGTGGTTCTGTTATTTTTGGCAGACAGTAGAATGTTAACTAATATTCTCTATTTTGGAAACAGAGATGTGAATATAGTTGTCAGACATTGCTTCTTTTTTCAGTTCTCTCCAATCTTCTACCATTTTCAGACTGCTTTGGTTATGCAATCTAGATATGATTTCTCTTGCTGACTGAAGCAATCCAGAGACTTCAGTCTGAGGAATACACTAAAATGGCCAGCAGTTCTGTCGGGTTTTGACTGGAACTGGGTCCTTTTGCTTCTATTATGAGGATTTAGCACCTCCTGTCAATTGGACAAGAAACTCCAGGACATTCTAGCAAGTGTTGACCTTGAGGATAGCAAGCTGGTTGATATCTTTGTTCTTTCAGTTCTTCATTAGATCTCTCTGAGAAAACAGGCTATTGGAAAACAATTAGCTGAAGTAGCTCATCCTAATAAAGTGCTATGTGTGGACAGGACCATAATCTAGAGGAGAATTTAATTTTGCTATTGGAGAGCATCCTAAATTACTAATGTGACTGGGTGTCACATTACCCTGGTGTTTTTATACCCTCTCCAGCCTTCCTGTAGGTCCCTTTCAGGTGTTGGAAGGTGGCTATAAGGTCTCCCCGGAGCCTTCTTTAGGCTGAACAACCCCAGCTCCTTCAGCCTATCCTCGTAGGAGAGGTGTTTCAGCCCCCTGATCATCTCTGTGGCCCTCTGTTTTATGAGGAAACCTATGCTTTCACCTGACTATTACCAGAGATAATTAATGATGGATTGCACCTTAATGGCAGCCATATATCTGTCATGAAGTACTCCCCTCAGACACCTTAAGATACCTGTTATCTTTTGTAATCCCTTCATTTCTGTCTCCTTTTGAAACAATTTACCACAACCTTCACAGCACAACTATCTAATGAAGTCTAGTAATTACTGCATAATTTAAGCTATTAATAGGGTAACATAATGTGTAGGTTTTCACCCACTGCTTTGTTATTATAAACCCTGGAAAATGTGGATTTTCTTTTAAGACTAGCAGTTTATTTGTTCTCCCCACTGCCAGACTAAGTTTTATGATGTTATAACACTTTTAACTGCTTCATACTTCACGGAGGATGGTAGCAACATTAGCTAGGTAGCTGGTGAAAAAGCACCCTTCTCCTTATAAACCTCCTTTCCCCCCTTCCTTCACTACAACCTTTACTATAAACAGCTTGTGTTTCATATCTTTGTATCTATCTTCTGTGTCTAGGGAAGTAATTTTTGAATAAATGCAAGCTGATGTAGCAATAGTTTTAGAAAACAATTATGAGCCAATGGATGGAATGCTAGACTGATATTAAAGAAATCTACACTGCCTTAGACTATGCAAGGTGGTTTACAGTGAAGCATTACAAAGACAGTGCTAAAGCTGATTATGCATTCCTTATTTATTATGTTTTATTTCAGACAAAGTGTGCTCAGTTTTAAAGATAAAAGAAATGTGTGAATCAGTTATCCTAAGAACTTGCTTTGGGACTCAGAGGTCAAACTCTTACATTAACTTACCTATCACTGTCCAACACCAGAAATTTCTACTGGCAAAGTTATATAGTCATTCCATGTTTTCCACCTTTACAGCCTTGATTATGCAAATGAAAGCCTCATCTTTGGGGCATATGTTGCTTTGTCCATAATGTTTATTTATTCTGTGTAGTATGCTTTCCTATTTTGAAGAATTAGCTGTCTATAGCCTTGGGTAAAGAAAGGCAGATATCAAAGAGTATCCGAGGAAGAGTCAGTTCCTGAATTGGGGCTTCTGAGGCCTTCAGTAGTTCCTATGGGTACATTGTTTCCAAAGTTTAAATTACTTCTGAAAGGCTAAAGTCATGCAGTTGGGGTGTCATTAAACTGCACTAATGCAATATGGTTTTCACTGTGTGAAATCAAGATGGATCACTACAGCTCACATGACCTGTGTTAGTTATGTCCTGTGTCAGTCCAGAGGAAACAAACTTTTTAGCATAATTTACTGAGCTAGAGCTTAGAGTAAGGCCTTAAAACTACCTAAGTGGTCTCTACTTGTAAAAGACATCCTGTGAACAGCAGCTGTTGAC
>JAOEGS010015155.1:22958-36419 GCA_025447755.1 Corythornis vintsioides
GAGCTTAGAGTAAGGCCTTAAAACTACCTAAGTGGTCTCTACTTGTAAAAGACATCCTGTGAACAGCAGCTGTTGACAGTTCACGCATGGCAGGGTAGAATAACTTGTTTTAGAATTTTGCCCTGTTACACCTGTGACTATGACTGTGAATCTGCACAGATGCATGTAATTGTCTTCAGTGGGATTGGGGCTTATGGAGAGCAATTTGGCTCAGCAGGTGAAACTGAGGCAATGTGGTGATGTGTCAGAATTTATATATTCAAACAAGCATAACATTCCTCACCTGTAGCTATGTTGGCTTTGTAGCACACTCAGCTTCAGTGAGTCAATTCAGCTAGGATGCTGCTGCTTTTGGAAAGGGGGTATGTACAACAAGCAAATGCCATCTTTACATAGTGTAATTGTCTTGTGTGGAGAGTGAAGGGCAGATTTGCTGAAGGTGAACATACAGCTAAAAGTTCAGAGTGTGTCAGCATTTGTACTTACACTGTGTTTGCAGGTTCAGGCATGGGAATGTGTAGCCTGATTCAAGAAGATGGTGGCTCCCATCCATTTAACACCAGGCACTCTGAGTCTTGGTGCTTGCACGTGTGGAGTTGGATTAGTTAAAAACAGAAGTGTATGTGTGGTGCTGCTTGTTGTTACTGCAGAAAGGCAGGTAATGTGTTTCTAATTATTTGGTAAAATGAAAGGTTCTTTTGGGTGGACATCTAAGGTGAGTTTAGAATGAAGCCTGGCTAGAAGGACTTACTTTGGAGAAGGCAGGAGGAGACTGATTCTTTTTTCTTTAAGCCTATTTTCATGAGGGAGACATTAATAAATGAAGGTTATAATGATGGTTTGCAGTAGAAAGCAAATAATCTCTTGCTGTTACAAAGTTTCCTAACTGCTATATCTGGAAACATAAGCATAATTGAGTACTTGATGGTTTTTGTGGTTGTTAATAAAGGAATTTCACTCAAGAATGTATTTTTTTAAATCTCTCTTTTGAGAGTCCTATCAGCTGGCTTGAATCAGACTCCATTTTACTGTAGCTGTGTGTTGCTATGTCTTGAAAGCTGTCACTGTAGCAGGAGAGACTGTTCTCATAACTTTATGACCAGGCCTGATAGATGAAAGAAGCAAGGGTAGGAAAAGCCCTTCACTTTCCAAGTCACGGTATGTCTGGAGAGGGAGGTATTCCTCCTGCTCTATGGAGTGGGCTGACTAATTGGAAATGGAAAAGAAGGAATACACTGTAAAGGGATGTATAGCCCTTCAAGACATTGGTGGTGAGACTGATTTGTTAGCCTAATAGCTGGGGCATTCACTTGGAAGAACAAAAGAATTGTTCCTAATGTTTGAGAACATGAAAGATCCCATTGTCTAAATGGTGTAGATCAGAGTCTGTAGATCTGACTGACTCCTTCTTGTCTGATAATGAATCATAGGAATCATGGAATCATGACTGTTTTCTGTATTAAAGGAGAATAGATGTTGCTTACTAATTCCATGTGCAGAGGAAAAGATATTGTGAATCACTGTGATTAAGCTTCAGACTTGATTTACTTTGTCAAATGTCTGCACACTAGTGTCATTTTGGTTTAGGCTATTGGTGATAACTTCTATTTCCAGTGAATCAGTAGGTGACTATTCCCTCAGTCTGTACTGAAACTTGCTTGGCAGAGGAGGATTTGTGCAAGCACGTAAAGCAGTTCACTAGGTATGTTCCCTATTATCTGTACAGATTACAGTTCCTGCTGCATCAAGGAAGGGCTCAGTCTTCCCTGGCAACCTGACACACCATTGGTATTCTATTTCAAGATTTGCATGTTTTGTAGGAAGATAACAAAACTTCTTGAAAGGCTGGAAAGAATGGTCTGAAAATCAACACTCAAATTCTAAGTTAAGTGGAAATTCATCTTGCAGAGTGACTATGCCTGATGTGAGAGTCCTACTGCAAGTATATACTTCTGAACTGTTGAGTCAGTGTAGATAGATGATAAATTAAGGTAAGCATGTTGAATTTAGAGGTTATACAGTATTACATGCATTACTGAGCATAGACAAAATACATCTAAATTTATATTCTGTAAAATAATAGAGTTATATGAACCCTCAGCACTTGTCAATGTTAATTTAGATGCTGTCCTTGCATACTATATTCCCTCTAACTTTATTGTACTAGACCTGAGTTAAAGGGAGTTTTAAGTGTGTTTTGTTTATTTTTTTCTCTAATACTGTGCGTGTGTGGTAGGTTTTACAACTGCATATGATTAATAATTTAACTATGAGATTATAGACGTACTTCACATGTTTGAACAAATGTATTGGTGGATAGTTTTTGTAAAGCTCTGTCTGATTGTTGTTACTGTTCTCTGTGCTCTAAACTACATAAAATTACTCTTTCAAGAATCTAGCTGAAATGACTGAGATTAAAGCATAACAGCATCTAGCTGGAATATAGTGAAGGGAGATCTCTTCATGTCTGTAACTTTTTTTTTTTTTTTCCCACTGAGATCTGGTTGCTGTTCTTAGAACATTGGTTCATCACTGCTTTTTAAAGCAAACAAGACTGAAGCACAAAACTTGCTTCTGCAAGTGGATCCTTAAGTAGTTCTTTGTCCAAAATGATTCATGGCCATCTGTTTAATGGCCACTTTGTACAAGTGACTATTTATTAGATATACATAAAAAATCCACTCTGGAAAAACATTATTGAGGAGACACTTATGTGGAAAGAGGTGTAACTGATGTCAGACTGTACAACTTTTTTGCCACCATAAAGGCAAACTGCTTGAAATAGCTTATACACAGAAGGTTGCTGAGGTGAGGGAGTGCTTTGTAATTATATCTGTGTCAGCTGCAGACAAGTACCTCTCTCAAAGCACTGTTTGCCTGTGGGGAGTGACAGGTACAGTGGCTTTTCAAGAAGTGTAGATTGCAAAGAGGGATGTAAACATCAGGAAAGGGATTATCTTCCAAGATGGGGGCTACTTTTATCCTACTCCTGTAACTATACAAATGCTCCTAGAGTCTTTTCTCTGCAGCAATGTCATGATTCCCTCTATTCTCGATTCAGTAAGTGGGTAAGATTTGCAAATTTATTGCTAATTGCTTTTTATATATTTGTTTCTTTTCCTTACATTCTACCTCCTGCTTTTCAGACAAGTTGAAAAAACCAGTTTTGAATCTTTCTGTGCTGCATATATCTTTGTTTATGCTGACTACCTGAACTTGACACAATCCAATACGTTCTGACTAGCACTTTATATCAATTACTGTTGAAAGCTGGATGGTATACAAGTTGTGTAGATGACACCAAACACATTAGGTTTTTCCTTTTCTGATATTCAAAAACTACGGAGTTCTATGTAATTATTATGTCTGGTATATATTTGTACCTGAAATTGTCCTCTTGCAAAGGAGGAAGTTTATGTATCCAAGAGATACATAGAACTTATCTATCTAATTGACACTTTCTGTATGTGTGTGTGTAAATTAAAAGCAAAGGAAAGTTGCATATATGTCATCACTATAACTTTCAAATCTCTGGTAATCACCAGTTTTTACTGTTATGCACAGTTTAAATGTTTTAAGTCGTGTGTTCATTCCATCTTTAAGAAAACTGACCCACTAATTTATATACTTAAGCAGCATAATTTGCTTGGAGGTTGTCTATATAGAACAAAGTTTAAATGCGCATCAGTATAAGGGACAGGATATCTGTAATATTAAAAAAAACTTCTAAAAAGACCTCAAGAGAAAGTAAGGAACAAAAAAGTGAATAACAGAGGCTATTAAAAAATTATCTTGATGACTTGGCCTCTGTGGAGCATGAATGCCACTATCAAAAGCTTCTGCCTAGTTTGTTTTTTTTCTACTCATGTTTTTCAAGGGCATGATTGCAAAATTTCTGAAGTCATTGCCTGAGAGGACTTTGGATCCCATCCAAATCTTTTATTTTATTTTGTAAGTGAGCAAACAAGATTATTCTTGGACTTGATGACTGTAGGAATAACTGAAGAATGTTTCTGCTGTTAATGTGTATTTTGCTTGATGTTTTGAAGATATAGGCAATTAGTACTCTGAGACCTTACTCTTATTGTGCTATGAAACAGATGATGTGTGAGTTGTAGTAGTTTAGGTCAGAAGGCAAACATAATACTTTTGGCTGCTAAAAATATGTTAAATTTATCTGGGATTGAAGTCTTAGGATTGCCTACTTAGTAACTCAGACTTCCTACCTTCCCAGGAATTGATAGTGTGTAATAAATGGAAAAAAAAAAAATAAAAATCATTATTAGAGAGAGCACTTTGTATGGAATATTTCCAAGCTTTTCATTGCAATTGCTTTGCACTGAAAGAAAATTTGCTTAGCTAACAGCTGGGCTCCGAAGTATGGATTTTTATACATGTACTACCAGATGTAGGAAATGTCATGATAAAAGTAATGTCCAATATGAAATAATCCCTTTCTCTGCAGCTGTTATGTTATGCACTCATCTTCCTTCCTTTGAAGCTTATAGACAAACTTTGTATGGTTTG
Source organism: Corythornis vintsioides (assembly GCA_025447755.1). Classification (NCBI taxonomy): domain Eukaryota; kingdom Metazoa; phylum Chordata; class Aves; order Coraciiformes; family Alcedinidae; genus Corythornis; species Corythornis vintsioides. The sequence goes on from JAOEGS010015155.1 coordinate 27,486, forward strand.
CATGGGGACGTTAGAGGAATGTAACATCCTGAGCAGGACAGAATTACTCACAAAGAACCTATGCTAATTCTGTATGGGTTTTGTTCTTTCAACTGAAATCAGAATGGTATTAGTTTTCTTTAATCACTGCTTTTTAATATATCTAGTAAGATAATTTTTTTACATCCATTTGTTATTATGCAGACTTCAAATACTATGTTTGGTTAGGCCTCTAATTACTGTCTCTGTTATTTCAGATGAGGTTGTCTTCTGGTCTTGTGTTGTCTGTCTTCTGGTCTTGTGTTGTCTGTCTGCAGCTTACAAAGCTGTGGCTATAAAAACACTGCATTTTTCCAAGGTGTTTCACAGTCAGGGCTGTCACATATATCAGAGGTGAGGTACTCATTAATTTATCAGGTGGTGTTATTTTGAGATGGCAGTGAAATCATGTGTCCCTTAGGAGTAAATCAAGAAAAAAAAATAAAATCCTCCTTCCTGTCTCCTTAAAGCTATATATCTCTCTCCTGGTTCCACTACATATTTAGAGCTAATATATACTATTAGAGAGACACGTTGACAAACTTGTCAACTGTAGCATGGGAAGAAAGTGTATCTAATGGGGTAGACTTTACACAGTATAAATGTGCAATTTTCCCTTAGTTATGACTCAGTACATGTAGTCTAAAGAGTACAGGACGTTGATACCTTCTAGACTGCTTGTAGGAAGATCATAGGGTGTATCCAGCAAAAAGATAATTTCTGTTACAAGCTTAGCTAAGAGCTTGAGACAGTCAAAGACACCAATATTGTAAACAGCTTATAATAAGTGAATGCTGAATTCAGACAAAACTCTTCTGGCATCTATTACTGGCTAATTTTGGCAATGCTCTGCATGGGCAGAGAGATTTTACCATCTGTCTTTTCTGTAAAATGGCACTGGCTTAATTTTGACAGTAACCAGCAAGATAGTTGTTCCCTTTACTACTTAATGACATATTAGAGTGAAGCCACCCTGAATGAAGATGCTTGTTTCAGATTTACACATGCTTGCAGAACAAAAGGAGCAAGTCCTAGTTTGTCTAGAGGAGCTCCTGGTATAATTTAGACTGAGGTTCTTAAGACAGCTTGTTACTTTGGAACCATTTCAGCAAATAGTTATGTTGGACTGTCCAGATTTTTTTGAGGATTGACAAGTGATGGTTTTCCTTGGGATTAAACCTACTGACATTTGAGGTGAGGAAGTAGGTTGGTGTTTGTCTCCAGCAGCGCCCAGCCCAGAAGTTTACACAGGTTGTTTATGGACCTGTCAACAGCATAAACAATAACCTAGTGCAATTAAATTTACCTCTTGGATCTTAATTCTCCATTTTTTTTTAAAATGGGATTAACTAATGCTGACTCCTTTGTAAGATTTTTCTAGGCCTGCTGGTGACAGGTGTTGTGGAAGAGCCACATGCAGCTAATATAATCATTAAGTGTGAAGTAGGTATATGGTGTAATATGTTGTCATTTCTCTATTAAAAAGTAGAGTACAGCATCTTTTTTTGGAGAGAGATGGAGTAGTGGTCTTCAAGGTGAGGTGTGTCCATGATGATCCATTGGGGTGTGGGAGAAAATATTGTACCTTCTACTTAAGGTTGGGGTTTTTTAGATGAATATTAAGAACAAAATTAAGCTTAACTAATATTTAATATATGGCTTGACACTGGTGCCCTCATTTTGTGTATAAGTCAGTAAGTCACATAAGGTATGATACACAAAGTATCCTGAGAGAAGAGTGTATGCTTAAAAAGACAGAGAGGTAGACAGTGGCACATTTGTTCATTTTAAGCATACTGTGATATATTATAATACGTGTGTCTGGTTAAGTTGATTTACACATTATATTATCTGTTAACTAAAAAAGCAGAGAAGTGTATTAAAAAGATCCCTGAAAGAAACTGTGAAGAGAACCTGTGGATTGAATGCAATGGGAATATTGTGAGCACAAGTGAACAAGAAGGAAAATTCAGAGCTGGCATTTCTATTATTCCTAGCTATATTATGTGGTAAAAACAATGACATCTTAATCAGATCTGACAAAAGCTTAGCCAAAAACATTTTGAAATTACCAGTATTATCCCTGCTCACTGCAGGGAGACTAGACTAGATGAACTTTGGAGGTCCCTTCCAGCCCTAAACGTTCTATAATTTTATGATTCTATGAAAACAGACAGAACTTTGAACCAGGCTTTTGGATTGATGCATTGCAAATTGTTACACCAGGACAGTAAAAAATAATGGAGCATATTTGATCACCTATGCTTCCAAAAGGAATTTTTTTTTAAATTACAACATTTGTGGGGAGAGCAAGAAGGGGGTTTTGCACTGCTATTAAATAAAATACAAAATTTAAGTATTCTTTACTTCATTTAAATTGTTATGCTTAATTGAAAATGTACAGAATGTATTAGTAAAGTAGCATCTTTATGTAATCTAAAAATAAATATTTTGGGGGTGCATAATGAATTTTTGTTACTCATAGGTATCATGATCAGAAAATATTGAGACTGCTGGTCTAGAGCATAGACACTTTAACAGTAAACAACAATTAGATCATTGGCCTTCATTCATTTGGTGTCCTGCAACGCTCTAGACTGTTGTTGCTTTGGGTAAACTGAAATTTGCCTGTGGTTGACCAATTTGATAAAAATGGGCTGTTTCAGAGTTGAATCAGGTGTGTCAAGTATAGAATGCAGTGTCCCGTGGAGCTGCCATACCACTGAGGCACATGTTGTATTATACAGTGTCTGAGTAATAAATTTGTCTAAAAAGCCTACGTATTAGCTTCTAGTATTCTGTTGAGTTCGTTAACATCCTTTTTTAGGTTTTAGCTTTTTAAAGTTAATGGCTTTGACTGGAGTGATTAACAGTAACCTTGGTGCCTGTGGCAAGGTTAAAATGACATAAAATGTTTTGGAACACAAATTTTGTCATGGTCCTCATTATGTGAAAAACCACTGTATAGGATGGCCAAGGACACCTTGATTAGTCTGTAACGTCCTTATATTAACAGTTTCTTTTTTTCCCCCAATGATAGATATTTATTAATGCAAGGCATCTAATGAAGATTTATTCCTTCTAGAGAGCTATATACGTGCTCATGTATTTCTGATTGTATAGCAATTTTTGAACCAATGGTAAAGGACTAATGGACCCAAGGAAAGATGTGGAAATTCAAAACTTTGCCAACCCTGAATGTATAACATGATTTTGTTTTTTATGTTGGTTCTACATGAATGAATGTATAATCATGTATTTCAATGTGAATATCAAGCATTAATCTGTGATAATGAGTTAGATGTTATATTTTGGAAGCATTGCACAGAGAAATGTCATTTCAGGTAACATCTCTTTTAATAGTCTTATTTCTGTCTTTTTTATTTTTTCTATGTAAAAATCTAATGCTACTTTTGCATGTGTGTGAAAACCCCATTTAAGGCCACAGCTTTGCATGCTCACAAACTAATTGCAAAATATAAACTATAGGTATACATGTTATGGCTTGAGACACTAGATTTCCTTGATGCAGTTACAGTTTCTGGGCAACCAAATGTCTTTACCATGAATAATGACAAGCATAGGAAATAGTGTATGAAGTGGTCCCCCCCCTTTTTTTATTCTTTGTAAATGTTTTTTTTTTAACAGTTTCCATTACATTTGGTATGTTATATGCAGAGGAAGTGGGAATGTGGGCATAAGTCATATCCATAGATAACCAATACTTCAAAAGGAGCTTGTTCTAATTACCATGAACTGAAATTCATGGTGTAATAGACTGAGACAGAATTATGCAAAAATTGTTCTGTTCATCAAATTTCCATCTCTTCCTCTGTGGGCAAAAAACACTGTTTAACTTTTGAGTTACTCTTCCTCATTTAGAGTTTAATTTTTTTGTGGTCTTTCTGTACAATTTTCCTCTGGCTCGCTGTAAAGACAGCCTCTTTCACTTGCTTAGTTATAGACCTGGAATACCTTTCCCTGTATCACTTTTATTTGTACCCGTGCACCATTTTTTCTATGCTTAGGAAATTACTTTGCCCGAAAACAATTTTAAGGATGGTACAAACCAAGTCTCTCCTCCTGTGGATCCACCATCCCCTTCACTGATGAAAAAGGTTGTGCTAGTGCTGAGCATGAAATGGAATTTCTGGGATGGGCTGTATCCATTTCTTCTGTGAATGTGACCTGTCTAATGCTCATTGCTAATGATGAGGGTGATGGGTAGTGTTGGGGTTGGGTGTATGTGTATCTAGAAAATGTTGCAGGACTTGCTTAACTTGTCCTAAAAAGAATACTAGGAAGGTTTTCTACCCTCTTGTTACCAAGGCCACTGCTGACAGGATTTTTCAAATAGTTGTGTATTCTTAAAAGCTCTAGTATAGTTTAGTTTATTTTTCTGTTGTGAATAAATTGTATCCATTCTTTATTTCAGGACTTACTCTTACTTCACAATGGCTTATTTTTACTTATACATTTGACTATACTCTTGTGGGGTAACTTTACAACAACTTTTTTACAGTTGCAAGTTTTGTTCTGTTTTGATTTAGTTTCTGAAACTGCATCTACTTCAAATTTAATTGCAATTCTGAGAGGGGGTATCCTAGTGCTGTTGTATTAAATATTTATATCTAATAAACAGAAATAGTGGAAAAAATAGAAAAATCACTATCAGTTATTCTTGCCAAATAGTACCCTAGAGATGCAATGAACAAGACAGCTGTTTAATGTGTAAGAGTGATCAGTTTAATTTCTTTATTCTTAGAATCTGTGTATAGTCAGGTAAATTATCAGTAGTTAGCATAAAATTACAATGGTGACAATGTATTCCTCATTAATAGATTTAAATTTACAGGTAAATCTTAAAAAATAGAATATTAAGGAAGGAAATTAAACTCCTTTTTCCATCTGCTTCAGTGAATTCCCACAGCTATATTAGGAGTGCAGGAACATGAACATAAATTATGAGTAAAATGTATTTATTATTTAAGTAACATTAGTGCTCAGCTTTTAAGGAGAAGTATCCAGTGCTGCTTATCAATTTAAAATTCAGTTTTTAAAAGTATGGAGGTTTAACTTCAGGTTTAAAAGTGGAACAAATCTAGGGCCTGTCCTGTATTTCAACTTCATCTTGTGAACTTATTTTCTTCCATTCCTTCTCCTGTTCTATAGTAACTTGGTGAATCTAAGTTGTTTGAGCTGAAGCAGCAGAATAATGCTGCTCCTTTCTTAGATGCCAGTCTGTTGGTGTGATTCTTGAACTTAATGTGAAAATTAGAGTGAAGGCAGATGTGATGATACCTTGTGCAGAAAAGTAAGTCTGGTTTTCTATAGCCTTTGGTTTACTGGAAAACTTCTTTTTCACTAATGGCAAAACAAAAACAAAAAAAATTGGGCAGAAACCATCCTGACACAGATATTTGAGGATCTGGTTTTACCAAGTCCCACCTTCCATTGTCTTTCGATCTTGTCCAGTCAAACAGGAGGAGGTTCTGCCTTAAGAATTAATGTTTCAGATTTTGCATTAATTTCCATTTCTTGAAAATCTCTTCCGTAGTCATGATTTGAGGCTGTTTCTTGAGAAGACTTTTTATTAGGCTACTCTGAAAACCTAGTTAAATATTGCATATAAAAAAAAAAAAATAAATCTGAATTCAGCAAAAAGTCTGATTTTGTGGATAGTAGTGGTGGACAACTCAATGTATCAAGCTTTTTAAATGATCATCATTAACTACAAAGGAAAAATTATTCTGACAACTAGATGCCAAATTTCTGTCTACGGTACATTCCTCCTGACACAGTTTGATCATTGTTTTAACCGAGTGGCTGTCAGCAATATCTTTGCCATAGTACTTAATTCTTGTTCTTTGTGCACCATTTGAATGTATAGCTCAACGAGAAAACAAGTAAATCACTTCATGTTCTCACATTTTTATGATTTTGATGTTTTAACATATGTAAGTGTAGAGCATGAATAGTCTAGACCAACTTCTATGAAAATGGTCTTGCAGAGTGGTGAGTGTCTTTCTGGACTGTCACAGTTCATAAATGTTTTGTGGCTGGTGAATTCCATGATATATAACCACCTCATACCTTGTAGATCTTGCTGTGCATGGAGAAATTTCCAGGGCACTCTGAGGTACAGAGAGGTAAATAATGTATTGCCTCTTCTCACTTCTCAGTTTTGTAGGCAAAGGACCAAAGTATTTCTTGCCATATAAAAACAAACCCAAACTTTTTCCTAAGTCTGTGTTATTCTGGCACCTGGGAAATGTTGTCTGCTCTATCACAGAAGAAAAAAAAAAAGTAAAAGAAAAAAGAAACACTAGTTTCAATGCGGTCAAAGAAATATGAAAGACAGGTTTTAGGGTATAAATATTACAAAAAGCATGTCTCCTCTAGCACAAATTAGCTTTTAATAGCAAGTCAGAGTGTGTGCTGTGACTTGGAAGTATCCTTCCAAAGGATTTAATCCTAAATTGTATCATGTGATACTTTAGCCTTACTAACAACAAAATTCTGACTGATGCTATTGTACACATTTCTTCTTGTCTACACCACAACAGATTCATTTGAAGTCTCTACCTCTTTATATTTAAGAATGCTGTCAAAAAAAAAAAAAAAAGTGCAAACAGCAACAGTAATTACATTTAAAATCTGAATAATGGCTTTGTTTACAGAGCACTTGTTCTCAGTTTTACATCTTTTGAAAACCTTCTACTTTAAACTTTGTTTCTACTCAACTTGAAAGACATTAAAAGTAGAACTGTACTAGAGAATATGGGTAAACAGGGAGGATTGAAAGTGTGGGACTGTGATAGTCTAATCTGTTTAGAAAAACTCACAAAAGAAGCTTTTGTCATTAAAAGCAGATATTATCTAAAGTGCCTTAGTCGGTGAATGAGTCTAAACTTTTATCTTTTTTTTTTTTAATAATGAAGAATAAGCTTTCTAGGGGATTTGGATGCTTTTGAGAATAGTAATGCTCATAAATTGCTTGACACTTGATGTAAATCAATTTAATTGGACACATTATGCATAGTTCCAGATCTTCATGAAAGTAGTAGTAACATGGAAAGCTAGTAGTGACATGGAAATCAGCATCTCTGATGTTTAAGGTCTTGTGGAAGACATGCCAAAGGTAGGCCAGAATAACTACATGTATGCATGACATAATTTTTCTTAAAGACATGCATTAAAGGCAGTACCTTCTATAGAGATGTATTGCAAACTATGGCCTTGGGCAATGAGCAAAAGTGCTGTCATCTTAAATATGCAGGCTTGTATAACTTTCTGGCAGAATTCTGTAATATCTAATAACTGTCTTCTGAGGCTTTTTATTTTCCTTCCCCTTCCCTCTCTCCATCATTTAGCATGCATTTTGCAGTCATAATGCCATGGAAGTGTTTTTACTGCCTATCATCAAACTTAAAAAAAAGGCACTTTTTATGATGAATAATAGAATGAGGATGTTTTTTCTTGCCTATCTAGCTTATACAGGAAGATTCTTTTTGTATTTTGTATAGAAAAGATGCAAGGCTAATGTATTACAAAAAGGTAACAGCTCATACTTCATTACATTATTATTTTTTTAAGACTGAAATGATGGTAGTCATACCACAAATTGTTGTTTGGGGATTTTTGTTTGTATGGTTTTTTCTTTTTTTTTCTTTGTTTTGTTTTGTTGGGTTTTTTTTGTTGTTGTTGGTTGGTTGGTTGTTGTGGGTTTTTTACTGTGGAACAAAATCTGCTCTTTATTCTATGAATACTTTGTCCAGATGCTTCATGGTGGCTTTTGTGTGATTACATCTTGAAAGGTTACTGAAGAAGTAAAATGACTGTGTTCTTGCAGAAACCCTAGGGAAACCTATGGGTAAGAGATAAAAGTTAAAGCATATACTGATGCTCTGCCATTAAGGAGAAAAATGTAGAGTGCTACTGAAAATGTTAAAATGAAACAGGTTTTTCTGTTCCACCAATAGTGAAGCTGTCATGTCTGTGCATATATTTTAAAAAATTAATTTTGGGAAAAATAGCCTTAGTGAATGCAGAACATCAGTGTCTAGGTAGATCATTGGAAATACAGGACCCTTAAACCTCTGTATAAATTTGGGAGGAAGAGGAATAGCAGGATGTATTTTGTTTGGGGTTGTTTTTTGTGATTTTAATTTTTTTTCCCAAGGATAGTGACTTAGCCCTCTACAAGATTTCATCTTAAGTGCATCCCTGAAAGTACTTTTTCATTATGCTTTTATGTCTCTTCATATAAAATCTACTTTCATCCTTTGCCTCCCTTTCTGGTGGCTTGCTCTGGTTGCTGCATTGTTAGTTTAATGCCAAAAGTGAGACCTTCCAGATCCCTCAACTTAATATTGAATATAATGTATATGGGATGGAATCCCTCGTGTGGGGTCACCTGTCCTATCTGCTCCTCCCTGCAGGTGCTGCCTTTCATGTCCTGCATCCTGCAATGTGGTGCACAAGATCCAGCAGTGACCTTGGTCTGCACACCAACCCTTGGTAGTAACTCTAACCATGGGGTATCACTTCTAGCAGCAGACACTGCCTGGGAAAACATGCTGCTAACTTCAGACAGTGCAGTTAGAAGAACTGAGGGGAAAAGTAAAATCACTGAACAGTATTAGTTCTGTTCTCACTCAAACCAGGACAGTCCAAGAGGAGCAAGTATAATCAAGACCCTTTCTGCACACACCATAGAATCATAGGATCATAGAATGATTTGGCTGGAAGAGACCTTCAAGGTCATCAAGTGCAGCCATTAACCCTACACTGCCAGGGTCCCTAAACCATGTTCCCCAGCACCGCGTCTATGCGATTCTTAAACACCTTCAGGGATGGGGACTCCACCACCTCCCTGGGCAGCCCATTCCAATGCCTAACCACCCTCTCTGGAAA
>JAOEGS010015156.1:14312-26681 GCA_025447755.1 Corythornis vintsioides
CCCTCCCTCCCTCCCTCATTTCTTTTTTGAACTACCAAGAATATATGGCTCCTTGCAATATATGATGTCTTTCCCTGAAACATCTATTACTTCTTTGGATGGGAAAATATTTATGAGAAAAAAATAAAGAGTTCAGCAGCATTTTCTTAATTTCCTTATCACAGGAAAATGCCAAAGTACTGCAAGCACGAGGAGTGGCTTATATCAATGCAGATTCCTCTATCGAAGGTACATAGTTTTGGCTTGTGTTTTCCAGGAGCAGTGATGGTATATACAGATGACTGGGAGGCATTTTGGCTTGGAGATCCATGAAATATTTGATGTGATAATTTTGTTGCATTAATTCGGGAATAGATAAGTGGGGAAGCCATGACCAGAATCTTATAGTGTCCTTTAAGATATTCCTGTTCCTACAGGGAAGAAATCCATTACAGTAGCTACAAGATTTGGGAAAACATGGGGAGGGACAAGAAGTGGTGTACTCCCGTCATCAGTTTTGTGGCAACTCTCTTAGCTTCTCCTCTTGTAACATGCATACTAAACAAAGGGAAATAGAAAAGCTCTTAAGGGTTGCTTCAAATCTGGGCTGTAATTCAAAGTAACCAATACATATACGCAGACAAGATCTCAGAATAACTCTTCTACTGGGAGAATCATTGTTCCATGTAGAGAGTGTTGCTCTCTAGTCCCTTTTCTGCCAAGCAGAACTTGCTTCTTCAAATATTTTTTTTTCTTTTTTTTCAGGAAACTACACACTACGAGTGGATTGCACACCACTGATGTACAGACTGGTGTACAGTCTGACTAAAGAGGTAATGTTCCTTCAAATCTTTAGCCATCAACTTCAGTGAATATCCATACTAGATAGGGCTCTGTATATAAAAGAATGTGTCAGATGTTTCTTTTTTTTTCTGACTGCAGTACCCTTTAAGTCAATATCTAGGTAACTGGAACTTTTTCCCACAAGTGTCAAAAGGATTTCAAGCTTACACCTTTAAATTATTAGCTATTTAGGATTAGGGTATTTTTCCACTCCTCCTGTGAAAATAATCTTTCTAAGAACAAATTGATAAAATACTGTGAGACAGAGCACAAAAGCACAAACTTGGCTGCCCAGTCCAACTACTAGGGTGCCCTCAGTAGTGGGAGGCTCTGGCTCCCTCTAGACAGGGGAAGAAATCAGCTTTCTACAGTGTTTTTAGCATGATGTGACAGATTTCATCAATGTGCTCAGCATCAGTATACCCTGCTAGATATCCATTGGCTTTGACCATGTGTTCTCACACATACCTGTGTGGCACACAAAAGTAAAAGGTAGGGACCTTTCTCAGGAAAAAGCCTCACCATCTTAGATGTAAGATGTTCCTTGCTTTGAGAGTGGCTCTTAAATGCTGGCACCAAGGGCTTTTTATTTTTGTTTTTCTATTGTTCACCTGTATTAAAGCATGAACATCTCATTAGTTTTCTATGTGTATGTTTTATATACATATATATAATGTATATTCTGTTACTGTATATATTCTTTGACTCTACTATATCTGTCTTCTCAGCTATCTGTCTTTTCCAGAGTCAATAATTTCTTATTTTTGGAAGCTAACATTAGACTGATAAAAAATTAAAGGAAAGGTAGTAATTCACTATCATAGTTTTCTGACAGTTGGAATACAACAAATAAAATTTAACTTTTGTTAAAGTTAGGTGACCAGATAAAGATATTTCTGTCCTAAACTGCAGACGAGCTGATCACCTGCAGTTCCGATGATGACGTGTGCTAAGTGCAGGTGTTCAGAACGGTCAGAAAATCAGGTCAACAAAGTCTCAGTTTGGACACCAGCAGCCATTGTTAAAATGTTGACCTACATACCAGTAAACATAGTTGCATAACCTTTCCTGAAGCTGGGAAGCAGCAAAAAGGCTGATGAATGCATGTAACCCCAGCTTGTTGGTAGCTGCTCTCTGAAGAGAAGACTGCTCAGGAAGCAGGTTATGTGTGATCCCATCCAGAGCTAGCTCGTGGTGAGAAGTGTTAACATGGTTCTACAAACAATTAGTTTACTGACCAAAAGAACTAAAAAGTGCACCTTTTTTCTTATTTTACAATATACTTTTTCTAGATACCAAGTCCTGATGAGGGGTTTGAAGGAAAATCTCTTTATGATAGCTGGTATAAAAAAAATCCATCAAGAGAATATAAAGAAGTCCCAAGGTCAGTGACAAAATAAAATACACAATATACCGGAAGTTATTAGAACTTGTAGAGTGTGGGTTTTAAAGAAATACCCACTTGAAAATCTGGGCACCTAAAGGAAATGGTATGATTCTTATATGGCATGAACTTCAGAGTTTTATTAATTGCAGCTGATATACTATTGGAGAATAGTTTTGTGAATTCACCTTTGTAGCATGAACAGGAAGCTTTATATGTGAAAAGTAAAGTGTTTGTGTAGTTTATAGAGATTTAGACCAATAAGGACAGTATGCACAAGCCAGAGGCAGGCACACAAGATATTAACACAGCAGCTTTCCCTTGTGCCTGCTTCCAGTCTCCTAGAATCTTTTCAATGATTAAAGACAGTGAGCTTCTTCTGTTGAGAGTTTAATTTTTCTGAGAATGGAAACCATGCTCCTCTGAGAATGCAATTTATGAAGTGCATGTAATGCAGGGGTCACAAGCAATTCATGGTCTATTGACAGAAGGAGGGTACTAGGCAAATACTATGTAGTGACTGTAATTTCAGAATAAATAATTGCCACTGTACTTGGAAGCAAACTAAAATTATACTTTACATATTGTCACTCAATTTATTTTCCTTTTTCTTATTAAAAGAATAAATAAACTGGGTTCTGGCAATGATTTTGAAGTCTTTTTTCAACGTCTTGGTATTGCTTCAGGCAGAGTACGTTACAGTAAAAATTGGGTAAGTCTGTGTCTTTTTAATTTTGTTTCTCTGTAACTGCATGAATAATATCACCTATAATTGATCCTTTTAGACTGCCAGCTTTTTGGAGTAGTTCAGTTTAGTGTGTCAGAATGGAGTCCCAGTTCATTACTAGAACTCTAAATGTTACTTTGGTACAAATATTTAATAAACAGGAATTGTCAACTTGGTGTCAGTCAGACAAAAGGACTTTTGCTTAGGGTAGATGGATGTGCTCAAAATTACTTATGGTTGATGAAGGTTTATGAGTGGCTTATGACGACTTTGTAGTTGTTTATAATAATTTATGAATTGTTGAATTCAAAATAGTTTGTGTTTATGGAAAAAACAGGTTTGACTATGGAGTACACTTTGATGAGACTAATTAAAAAATGTTCAAGGAGCAACCTATTCCGTGTGGTCTTCTCTGAAAAAGCATGTCCAAAGACACATGCGGAAATGACAAGATCCAATCAGCGAGAGGAAGAGAAATCTCACCTTAATTTAGCTAACTAAAAGTTATGTGTCTGTTCTTAGCTAACTTCTTTGATTTCTACACATGGTCAATAGAGACAGGTATCTCATCTCATTATAGATTGAAGTCTAAGCCAAGTTCTTCTCTCCAAACTGTCTATAGTGGCTACACGGGATTAGTGTGACCTGAACATTTAACTTTCCAATGCCTTGAATTCCACAGCAAAAGTTTTCAAGCAAAGATGAATTGTCCACAGCTGAATAATTGTTTTCTTTGGGTTTGTTTGTTTCAGAATGTAGAAAAATATAGCAGCTATCCCGTTTACCACAGTGTCTATGAAACCTATGATATTGTGGAGAGGTTTTATGATCCCACTTTCAAGAACCATCTGACAGTAGCTCAGGTACGAGGAGGATTAGTATTTGAGTTGGCCAACTCCGTTGTGCTTCCTTTCAACTGCAGAGATTATGCATCAGCTGTGAGCAACTATGCTGACATAATCTATAATTTGTCAAGGACTCATGAAGAGGAACTGGCAACATACAGTGTATCCTTTGGTATGAACAGTCTTTCATTTCACTCCTCTTACAGTGCTATTAGTGCCTTAATGTGTGTCTTAGCCATAACCTGGTATTTACTTTATGCTGTACGAACAGTAAATAAGACAAAAGCCACACTCTCCAATAATTTGAAATTAGAATGTTTTTAATATTTTTGAATATTTTTTTCTAGTCTGCTCAGACTATGCCACTGCTAAGTAGAGCTAGCATTTAAAATTGCATGTTCCTTGACCTGTATGTGGTTTACTGACGTTGACAACAAGAAGTCTTTGTCTTGGTTCCTAAAAAAATCTTACAAATTTCCAACTTTTGATGTTGGATAATTTTCTTTCCAACGCTGGTCTAGGATAATTCAGGTTAGAAGGAACCTCAGGAGGTCTATAGGTGAACCTAGAAACCCTAAGTGAAGCTAGGCGGGGTCAGCCCTGAGGTCAGAACAGGTTGCTCAGAGATTTATCCCTTCTGGTTTTGAAAGATGAGGGCAGAGACTACAAAACCACTCAAAAAAATCATACTGCTTGACTGTTCTCAGGATTAAAAGATTCTCCTTATATCCAGTCAGAACTTCTTTTGTTTCAGTGTATGGGCCTATGATGGTAAGTGCAAGGACCTTGAAAAATTTGCTTTGGCGCTTGGTCAGGCAGGACTGGCTCATCCCTATGTCACAACAGGGATCTTGTGCTGGCCTCTGAAATATTATTTCATGTTACAGGGATTCACAATATGCCTCCTGCCTGAGAAGACTTTATTTTTTGTCAACATTATGTAGTGTTCAGTTTAGGATTTGGCTGCTAATGACCAGTATCAAGTACATGTGCGTGCACACACACACACACTCAGCCACGTGCACACACACACACAACATGTTCAGTCTTTCTTGAAACGCTGTGTGTGTGGAGGGGTGTATCAGTAAAACACAGTTTGTTGAGATTTATAAAATCCCAGACCTGCCTGAGCAGTCTGGTTCTGGCGGTCTGTGCTTTAGTTTTTGGCATTTCTGTACACTCTACAAGTAGCAAATAATAAACAGTATTCACAAAAATGCTGATTTTTAGCATCTCAAAGGCAAGTTTTCACACAGAATTACATAGCCTTTAATGTAGGAATATGGGTCATATGTTTTTCATTCAGTGAGAATTGACAGATCATGATCACAGTGCAAGATAAATCTTGAATTTGAAAGATTTGTTTTGTTAAATGATTCATTAAGAATTTGAAGCTAAATACTTCCTTCCTGCTCCCTTCAGATGCTCTCTTTTCAGCTGTGAAGAATTTTACAGAAATTGCTGCTAGCTTTCATGAAAGACTGCAACAAACAGATACCAATAAGTAAGTTTAACTCTCTTTTTTTTTCCAGTCAAATACTGTATGTGGTCCTCTGAGCTTAGAGGGCATAGTCTTCACTTGCATTAAGTCCCCCAAATAAACTTGGTGACAAATGGCTGTCAGTCATTTGTTTGATTAGAAATCCTTATGTACCCCTGTCCTTAAGGATCTGGTTACTCTAGGAAACACAGTATAGAAATGTTGCATTAGTGGACATCAGAGACACTGCAGAAACTGGGAATCTAGCCATATTAGTTTCAAAAAGTATCCAAGCTGATTAGTGTCAGTTCTTGAACAGGTTTTAGTTGAGGAGCAGTACCAGGGTGCTACATAGGTGTGACTGGAATGCTGGTTAGCATGAGCAGAGCCAGCTCAGATGTGTATCTCCCTCTAAGTAGAGATACATCCTAAGACTTTTATTACTGCATTATCATTAAAAGATAAATGTTGACCCGTGGTCTTTCATTACCAGCACTCTCCAAGATACTGGTGCCACTTAATAAAATAAAATTTTTAAAAAGTATCTGTACCATGACTGTAGTTGTAGCAAGCTTTTTTATGAGCTTTCAAAAAATTATATGCACCACCTATGCCAAAAGGCCAAATTTGCACTTGACTTAATTCTTGATTTATTCTTTGGAGGCCATGCCTGGAATGAGAAACCAAACTTCTTTTTATATATAAATATCTGTATGTTACATTTCTTAGGAAGAATCTCTTTTAGCCATATGTTTACCCTTATGGAAGACTAAATGAGAATAAAAGCTATCTTTTTAATGGCAGAAACTTTCAAGATAAACGAGCTAACAATAATTTATGTAAAATGTGACATTTATGACATATGACATGTATGTCACGTTTTCAAAATGGTTTCATGGATGGCCTAAATCTAAGCATTAAATTAACAAACCAGTTTCATTTTGCATTTACACCAATGTAAAGTTGAAACAGTTTAATTGATGGTAGTAGGGTTATTACAGGCTTACTCTGATACAAATTTTACTATTTTGTAATTGGTGAATGCCTTTGAAGCTCTTCAGTAAGTTGCTGTATTACCCACATATATTTGGTATAATCTTCTTCACAGTTCTTTTACTTGTTAAGCATCAGTAGTATGCTCATAGCTGTTCAAAGTACACAGACACAGATGATACAGTCTGCCATCAGAAAAACAGTTCTTGGATTATTCAAAAGATTATTTAAATATCACAAGTTTCCTATTTCTCAAATCTTGCGGTTTTAAATAAAAACAAATGTTATTTTATTGAAGTAATTTACAGAAAAGTATAGTATGACAGTGAGATAAAAAATCTATAGCTAACATATTTAGCATATTTCTCTGTTTTCTTTTTAGTCTGCTTGCTGTTAGGTCACTAAATGATCAGCTCATGTTTCTAGAAAGGGCTTTCATCGATCCTCTTGGGTTACCTGGCAGGCCATTCTATAGGTAAGAAAAGCTTGGCTTTCATTTTCTGCTTGCAGTGCCCTATGAGAATTCCTTTAAGATTTACAGGTCTGTAAGTGCAATTGTAATTATTTTGTTAAACATGGTAAAAGTAGATTAAACAGGACAAATAAGATGGAAAATTAAGAACAATGTTAGGGAAAACTTCAGTGATATACACTACACAGAATGAGAAACAGTCTTGTTGGAAGGTTATTTCAGATCAGTAACCCCATTTCCATTGATTTTTGTGGGCTTCTAAACAGATTTGAAAGCTTAGCCCTGGGATCAATTCAAGTAATTTCAGTTGTAAAGGAGCTATAGGGAGCTACTATGGCTTGAAACAGGGTATAATTGAAATATTTACAATTAGATTGATTACAGCAGAACAGTCATGCTAGTGCAGAGGGCAGTACTTGCCACAGAGTTAAGTGAATTCGGTGGTTCCT
The DNA here is from genome assembly GCA_025447755.1 of Corythornis vintsioides. NCBI lineage: Eukaryota > Metazoa > Chordata > Aves > Coraciiformes > Alcedinidae > Corythornis > Corythornis vintsioides. The sequence continues at coordinate 21,485 of JAOEGS010015156.1, forward strand.
TCATCCAGTTCAAAAAGTAATTCTTGTTTCAGAGAAAGGATAGTCACTTCTAGCTTCTTGTTCCTTCTACAAGTCTGCATAATTCAGAACAGTAATAATTCCACTAAACAGTAACTGTAGAAAGACAACTTAAGATCTACAAATCTACAATCATTTTAGCTCTCATAGCTTCTGATTAAGAATCAGAATCTTAGCTACAAAGCTCTGGAATTTACATGGAATAATGTAGCAGATGTACTTATCTTGCTTCATCAGTTATAGATACTGTTGCTGCAATAATCTTATTTATTTACATCTTCAGTATCAAGAACTTAATACAATATAGAAACATACTCAGAAAATATTATGGTTTATTTTCCTAATGTAAAATATTGTGGGTTTTTTTTCCCTTAACTTCTCTACAGACATGTTATCTTTGCTCCAAGCAGCCATAACAAGTATGCAGGAGAATCATTCCCAGGGATCTATGATGCCATGTTTGACATTAAAAACAAAGCTGATCAACATGAAGCCTGGGAAGAAGTTAAGAGGCAGATTTCCATTGCAGCCTTCACTGTACAAGCAGCAGCAGAAACACTGAAAGAAGTAAATATATAAATTTATACCATAAATACCAACGACATAATCATCAATGAAGACTATGTATGACAGTTTGCAGAGGCCTTAAAAACAGAACATTCGAAACGCTAGGATTCTACAGAGAACACAAAAAAAAAAAAGCCCCAACAACTTGTTCTTTACAAAGAATGTATTCAAATGGAATATATTTAACAATATTAACAAGGTAATGTACTCCATTTCGAGAACGCAGGCTTTTGATAACCTCTGAAGTAAGAATGAAAAAGTTTCAGACGTCAGATAGACTTCAGAGGCCGTGAGAGAGTTCTGGGGAACTGTGCACTTGGCAGAGGCAGAAGGAAACTACTGATTTAAAATTGTGGTTGAGCATTCCCCTATTGCCATTTTTCCTGCAAGAACTTTCCCACAAACGAGGGCCCTTTATGCTTTCAGGCCATAAGTTCAAACTTTAGTCAAACGGTAGGTCCAGCATCACAACATCAGCAGCTCTTTCATGCTGCAGGTATTAACCTGTGGGGTCTGTTGCTGAACAGCTACAACACACAATTAACAAACCTTGGCATTAATTCTATGAATTACTTATTTTTTGGAGCTTTTCTAGCTTACCATGGATTACCATATATTAAATAAGAAGAATACCTTTAGCTATCTGCAAGTTCTGATGACTACAGCTGACCCTCCCTCTTGTTTTCACTCTCAACACATGCAATTATCACCACTCCTGAGTTTATTGTGAGGCCTATGCAGTTTAAAAAGCTATATTAATTTGGAGAAATACTGTGTGTTCCACAGTCTGCGTTTTGCATCTATTTTTCAGTTTTGTCACCTGAGAAAAAAAAAAAGTCTTTACCTAGTAATCTTTTCAAACCACTTGTCTTGTGTAATTTTTGTGACTACTTAGGACAGGTTTTATCTCCCATTAGCCTCAAGTCTTAACTCTGGTTAAACTTAAACTGAAGTGGGTATTTTCAATATTGAATAAAATACCCACTATCTGAGAAGCAGGCTTAGCAGTATCTCTCACTAGTAGTATCTTAGCTCAAGCAGGAAAAATCCCATGTAAGAGAATAAAGTGGCTGGTAGATGTGGTTTTTTGATTTTATGGGAAGTGACACGAGAGATGAGTCCTCTGGCATACAGATTGTCTTAACAGCTGTGAGCTCTCTCCTTGGCTGCAAACTGAGAAGCTCAGTGGAAGCAAAGAGTGAAATGAGCTTTGGTTTGGAGGAGCTCCTTCTCTGGAGACTTTCAAGACCTGTCTGGATGTATGTCTCATAATCTGCTCTAGTTTTGGTCCTGCTCTGGCAGGGGGTTGGACTCAATGATAGAATCATAGAATGGTTAAGGCTGTAAGGGGCCTCCAAAGGTCATCTAGTCCAGTCCCCCTGCAGTGAGCAGGGATACCCTTAACTAGACCAGGCTGCTCAGAGCCTTGTCCAACCTTACCATCTCCAGGGATGAGGCCTCAACCACCTCCCTGGGAAGCCTATTCCACTGTTCTACCACTCAAGGCAAAGAACTTCTTCCTGATATCTAGTCTAAATCTACTCTAATTTAAACCCATTACCCGTTGCCCTTTCACTAGAGGCCCTTGTAAACAGCCTCTCTCCAGCCTTCCTGTAGTCCCCTGTGGGTGTTAAAATACTATAGCAAAGGAATTTTCCTTCCTGTGGGAAAGTGAAGGTTCTCACCAAGTTGTGACGTTGCTGGCATTTGTTTGTGAAACAGTAGAAAGATGTTTTGACTATGGGTGTTGTGGCACCCCAGCCAATCACTCTAGGGGGTGGCTGATTTCTTGTCCAATTACCTTGTAGTTAAAAGAGTATAAAAAGAGCTGTAAATTAATAAATAAAGGCTTCTTGGCATCTTGGTGAAGAAAATTGTCTCTGCCTTGCTCTTTCTCCTCCTCTGGCAACTGACAGATAAACAACAGGTCCCCTTCAGGTACTGGTAGGTGACTATAAGGTCTCCCCGGAGCCTTCTCTTCTCTAGGCTGAACCACCCCAGCCCCTTCAGCCTGTTCTCATAGGAGAGGTGTTTCAGCCCCCTGATCATCTTTGTGGCCCTCCTCTAGACCCACTCCATCGGGTCCATGTCTTTCCTGTGTTGAGGGCTCCAGAACTGTTTGCAGTACTCCAGGTGAGGTCTCACCAGAGCTTAGGGGCAGAATCACTTCTCTCAATCTGCTGGCCACACTTCTCTTGATGCAGCCCAGTATACAATTGGCCTTCTTGACTGCAATTGTACACTGCTGGCTCATGTCCAGCTTCTCATCTTTAGAGGTCCCTTCCAACCCCTAGCATTCTGTGATTTTGTGAGAGGCTGAACACAGCCAATTCCAGACAGCTCCATGCCAGACCCACAACAGGCACTGCTGAGTTCTTCAGCCATCAGTTTGTGGTGCCTCTGTGAAAACATGTTTAAGAAAGGGCAAATAAGATGAAAGAACAGATGGGTGAGTTAAAAACAAAACAAAACCAAAAATAAAGAAAAAATGAGAAACAGTAGTGTGAGCACCAAGGTGAGGGTAGGAAGTTCGGAAGGAAGGGCTTCAGGTGCCAGAGGGGCTTTTCCCAGCAGTACAGTCCGTGAGCGAGCAGATCTCCACACGACAGCCTGTGGAATATTCCACACCGGAGCACCTGTATATTTCCTGATTGAATTGCAGCCTGTGCAGAGCCCTGACAGGAATATTGTGAGGATGAAGGAGCAGCAGAGAAGGTGGTTAAGTATTGGCCATAACCCCCATTCCCCAGCATCCTCCTGGATGAGGGTGGAAGGGTCTGGAATGAGAGAGTGAAGTTCCGTCTGGGGAAAAAAGGAGAGAAGGCTTTTGTTCTACGTTTTGCCTTAGTTTCTTCCTACCCTAATCTGTTTTAATTTCAATAAATTAATTTTCACCAAGCCAAGTCTGTTTTTCTCATGATGGTAACTGGTCAAGCAATCACCATGTCTTTCTCTCAACCCACCAGCTTTTTCATCCTATGTTCTTCCTGTTCCAGTGTTGAGGACGAAGAGTGAGTGAACAACAGGGATGGACAGGGGTCCTTAGCCAAGATTAACCCACCAAAACTATGAATAGAGCTCATTATTTTTAAACCTTGTTCATTACTATCACAAAGATCTTCAACAGCAGCACAGTATTTTGTATCTGCATCACTTTTTGAAGACTGCATATGCAGAGAGATCATGGCAAATTCTGAACAGCCATTCACTTCTTTTAGTGGACTTAACCATCTTGCATTTGCCAGCATTCATCAAGACCAGCTCTAGTTCAGCATAAAACAACATGTTAATCTGAACTACGATAGAAACATGTATAGAATAGAATGATTTAAGCATAGGCAACATAGGGCATCTTATATTGCTCATAATCTGCTAGAATAGGTTTCATTTCACTGAATTCACCCTTCTATGCTTATATCTAAGAGTCCAAGATTCACTCTATAAAAAGCAGAAGAAAGGGAAAAAATACTTCTAAGGTATGACTTAGAATCATAGAATCATCAAGATTGGAAAAGATCTTCAAGATTATGGAGTCCACCCATTAGTTCAACTTTACCAAGTCCCCCACTAAGCTATATCCCCAAGAACCACATCTATATGGCTTTTAAACACATCCAGGGAGTGGTTGAGTGTTGAGTGTTTGAGTGGTGACAACCACTCCCCTGAACAGCCTTTTCCAATGCCTGACAAGCCTTTCAGTGAAAAAAAAATTCCTAAGCTACAGTTTAAACCTTCCCCTGGTGCAGCTGGAGGCCATTCCCTATTGTTCTGTTACTAGTTACTTGAAAGAAGAGATCAGTGCCTATCTCTCTGCAACCTAATGTAATTTGTGTAATTCTAAATAAATGTCTGAAGAAGGTAAAATGATTTGTGCCTAAAAAGTACCTGGTTTTCACCCAGATTTCTCAAATATGAGGCCTACTTCAGAAGGTGAGATATTGGCATTGTACGTATCTAAAGGAAATGAAATGAGTCCCACTTCTCATGCCTGATTAGCCCATTCTGTGCTGATTTACCAGTAATTTTAACAGACGCATGATGCAACCTATTTTGGGTCTCTATCAAAACCCACAAGATGTAATAATCAGGGTCATAATGGATATGGTCTATTGGAATGCACAAAATACAGTCTTTAGAGTTTATAATTTGGATAACACTCAATGCCCTGTGAAGAGACCCTGAGCATCTGTCCATGTGTGTAGTACAAGTAGGATATGAAAATACTGATCTGCAGTAAGGGAAAATAGGTTCACCAGCTATATAAAAGGGCTGCAAAACATCAGCTTGGTATCACAGAAATATGAAGCATCAGCTTCACAAGTCCATGCGGGAAATGATACAGAATAATCAGACATTCCTGGTATGATTAAGTGACTTGGTTTCTTATTTTTAAAAAGTAATCAAATAAAATATTTTACTGGGTTTGCCTCAAAGGTCATAAAAATAGCACTTAGGACCTTAACCTTGAACTGAATGAATCTGAATCGAGTTTCAACTCTGAGGAAAGACTGATTAAAATTTAATTCAGAAGTCTCTTTTTTCTCAGTGAGGGTGACAGAGCTCTGGAACAGGCTGCCCAGGGAGGTTGTGGAGTCTCCATCTCTGGAGACAC
>JAOEGS010015156.1:37690-48684 GCA_025447755.1 Corythornis vintsioides
AGAATGTATAGAGCTCTGCCTGGGGGACAGTGAGGAGCAGGTTGAAAGCTTGTGGGTAAAGATCAAAGGTGAGACTGTTTGGACTCAGTAATCAGTGTTTAGGAGGTCCTTTTGTGTGATTCTATGTGTAACTAATTGCCATGAAACTGCTTTTCTCCTCTGTGCAGGCAGATCTGGTATATGTGAACTATGGCCGTACTGAAGATTTTTTTAAGCTGGAACGTGAAATGGGTATTAACTGTGCAGGGAAGATTGTCATTGCCAGATATGGGAAGATCTTCAGAGGTAACAAAGTAAGAGTTTTATTTTTTCCTCTGTGGGTCAGACACTGTTCATAGTAGAGGTGGTGAGAGTTAATGCAAGTTATAAATTGCAACATAGGAGCAGGAGGAAGTCTGCAATGTATCCATTGTGACTACATTCTAAGAATCACTTCCAAAACAAGAAAACCTGGTTAATATATTAACCTTCTGAGACTGAGATGACTGCAAACACCTTAGGCTGTTCTTGCAAGACATTAGGGAACTTAATAGTTTATAGACCCAAGGCTTTTAATACTTTTCATCCATAGAATTTCAGTATTTTGAAGAAATATTTGACAAGGAGTCTGATGTACAGATATTGAGTAAGTAACTCTTCTGACTTTAGACAGCACCTCTGACAAAATTGGTGTTTTGGGGACTGTGGGGATAGTGGTCAGCTTTTGTGCCTCAGTTTTATATCTTATTTCTTTGAGCTTATAACTTTGAGCTATGGCTAAAGATGTGACAGAAATAATCAACATATTGTGTTTCACTGTGGTATGTTCTGCTGTATCTGTGGTTATTTTCACTCTTCCACATGCATACCTTCTAAAGTTATGTCCCCATTGAAGTAAATTGCAACATTCAGATTTATTACTGCATTTAAAAATAAAATATAAAAAAGGTATTTCTTAAAAGCTAATAATTTCACAGGTTAAAAATGCCATGTTAGCAGGAGCCCAAGGGATCATACTTTATTCAGATCCTGCTGACTACTGTGCCCCAGGAGTGGATGCTTATCCAGATGGCTGGAACCTTCCAGGTGGAGCAGCCCAGCGTGGGAATGTATTAAACCTGAATGGAACTGGGGATCCTCTAACACCAGGTTATCCTGCAAAAGGTGAGTGAAAGATCATCAATAGGCCATCAATAGCAGCATTATAAACTGGTGCTGAAATCTATTGTGGCACTAGAAATTAATCTGTTTTCTGAACAGTGGCAAAGAAATTATTTTTAGCTTATTAATTTTTTATTATTTTTTTTTGCATTTACTTTTCCTATTGTAGACTAAGGTCCTACCTGTATGTCATTTCAACTGGTTGCTTTTGAGTTAAGCAAAGAAAGTTAGCTTTTAGGAATATCTCTTTATATGATCCCAGCCTTATAACCCTTCGAGAAGCAGGACATGTCAGTTTACAGATTGTGAAGCAGTAGAAAATGGCTGACAATTTATAGACATTTTAAAGTATCTGTGTTTCTCAAGAGGACTGGTTTAAACTACATTATAGTCTACCATCAAAGAGAAGCAATAGCTTTGCTTGGAGGCATGTTTCCTTGATGTTCCTAAATTCCAGCAGAGAAACAGTTTAAAATCATTTTTACAGGGAGTAAAATTTCTTTAGTACAAATTACAGTAGCCTGGAGTTTTTCAAAACTTGGCACTATGTACTTGTCTTTTCCTTGCCCAGTCTGAACTAAGATGCTGGCCTGTCTGCTAATGGGACAGAAACACAGGGATGCTTCTGGAAAACTCACTGGCTTTTTGTGGCTATTATTGGGGTCATAGGAAAACAACCTACTGAAAAATTAGGGTAGATTGTGTGTGACTGGCCCACCAGATTCAGAGAAATATTGACTGTCTTCAACACAGGTAAATGCATCTGTGGATGTCTTCTGCAGCTTGCCAAAAGGCTTCACAGTAGCTGTCTTCACCTCAGACCGCAGCTTGGTTATCCCACAGTTAGCTTTGAGGAGATTTGAGGAGATGTAATAATATGGATGGACAGTAAATCTAACCTTGCATTGGATGTGGGCACTTCTCTTACAGATCTGTGCAAATGCACTATTGGGTTTGTTGTTCTACCACTACATTTTGGTTTCCTAGAAGCATTATCTAAGAAATTATGTAAGAATTAAAAAACCACAATGCATGCTTTTGGCTACTCTATGGCTGCACTGTCAAAAAGTATTTCAAGTTTGATGAAAATTGCTGAAAACCCTATAAACTTCACATTTTGTTCTGATTTCTCAGAGTACACTTACAGGTATAAAGTTAATGAAGGTGTAGGTATTCCCCAAATCCCAGTTCATCCCATTGGATATCATGATGCAGAAGTATTATTACGGTGAGTATGCATTGGTCCTCCTCACCAGTAGTCAGTAATCACAAATGTGCAGCAATTTTTTTTATACTAAGATAATAAAATCTATGCCATTTCTTGTATGTACTGCTCGTTTGTAGTAGTGTGTACTTCAGAAAATGTAGGAAATTCAAAGCAGTCTGTTTATGGCACGTTTTTAATATTTTTGTAAACCCATCTTGCTTCAGGTGCAGTAATTTTAAAGGAAAATTAAGGATTTAACCTACTAGTCATCTACATATTCTTGGTTTTCACTTCACAGTTCAATGGGAGGATATGCAGCTCCAGACAGCAGCTGGAAGGGAAGTCTCAATGTGTCTTATAACATAGGGCCAGGATTTGCAGATAACTCTTCTACAAGGTCTGTTTTAACACTTGGCTGTTTATAAAATATTATCAAAAAAATCTCAAGGAGAAAAAAACTGTGAAACTATACATCTAGAGATATTCTGGATAAATTTACATCTGAGTGGGCATCATTTGGTGACAATTATTAGAATTAGAAAGTAAATTATCAAAACTATGGTTTTACTCAGTGTCCCCATTGTCAATTGATAGGCAAATTCAGATGGTATAAGGTCCAGCCCTGTCATTCCAGCTTAAAACCTTTCTTTAAGGTTCACCCATTGTTTTACCTATCCTTTTCAAAATGGCTATATAGCAGTAAGTAGATGTTTCTTAATACTGTTGAATTAATCCTAAAGTGCCTCCTCACTTCTTCTTTGGTCTTTTTTTTTTTTTTTATGTTTCTGATGACCAAGGGGATAATAGGACAGCCATCATAGAATGTTTAGCGATGGAAGGGACCTCCAAAGGTCATCTGGTCCAGCCCCCCTGCAGTGAGAAGGGATACCCTTAACTAGACCAGGCTGCTCAGAGCCTTGTCCAACCTTACCATCTCCAGGGATGAGGCCTCAACCACCTCCCTGGGAAGCCTATTCCACTGTTCTACCACTCAAGGCAAAGAACTTCTTCCTGATATCTAGTCTAAATCTACTCTTCTCTAATTTAAACCCATTACCTGTTGCCCTTTCACTACAGGCCATTGTAAACAGCCCCTCTCCAGACTTCCTGTAGTCTAGTCCCCTGTGGGTGTTAAAATACTATAGCAAAGGAATTTTCAGGTCCTGGAAGGTGGCTATAAGGTCTCCCCAGAGTCTTCTCCAGGCTAAACAAACCCAGCTCCCTCAGCCTGTCCTTGTAGGAGAGGTGTTTCAGCTCTCTGATCATCTTTGTTGCCCTCCTCTGGACCCACTCCATCAGGTCCATGTCTTTCCTGTGTTGAGGGCTCCAGAAATGGATGCAATATTCCAGGTGAGGTCTTACCAGAGCTGAGTAGAGGGGCAGAATCACTTCTCTCCATCTGCTGGCCACACTTCTCTTGATGCAGCCCAGGATGCAATTGGCACACTGCTGGCTCATGTCCAGCTTCTCATCCACCAACACCCCCAAGTCCATTTCTGCAGAGCTGCTTTCCAGCACTTCATCTCCCAGCCTGTATTGAAAGTGAAGGTTGTTCCGACTCAGGTGCAGGACCCTGCACTTAGTCCTCATGGGATTCACCTGGGCCCATCTCTCCAGCCTATCCAGGTCCCTCTGGATGACATCCCGTGTCTCCAGCCTTTTGACAGCACCACTCAGCTTGGTGTCATCTTCAAACTTGCTGATGGTGCTCTCGATCCCATTGTCAATATCATTAATGAAGATATTAAATAATACAGGTGCCATTAGAGACCCCTGAGGGACTTGTCACTGTTTTCCATCTGGACATCTTGTACCAGCCCAACAGGGAAGGACTGTCAGTAATTCCTATGTTGTTGGTTTTTTTCTTGTTCATTGGAAGCCTCACAGATTTTCTGCAGACTTAGACCTGTGAAGTGTGGTAATGTCCATCAACTGTTTCCCAAACTGGTAGGCCTCATGGTTGAAAGACATGAACAATAACAGGACAGAAGAGCCAATAGCGCATATATCATAAAAACTTGTTTGTGAGGAAGTGGCCTTTGACCAGTTGTATTAGCAATAGTATGTTCACTATTTATATTTTTTCAGCTCTATCAGAGAAATACAACTGTCCAGGTCTCCACAGAGCTGTTCTCTAGGAGACCAAACCACATAACAATTGCATTCAGCAATGAGTGATTTGACTGGCTGTCAGGGACTGTTATAGAATTCTTCCTTATTTATAACTAATAAGCATCAATAGATAAAGCTAAAGATTATTTTTCTATCACTTTTCCCCGTTAAAATGTTTTGGTTTACATGATATGTTATTCTGTAAGGAGTGGTAGTGGACCACAATGAGCAGTGTGTAAAAATAGTAAGTAAATCATTGCTCTACTTCCTGAAGAATAAGAATATGTGTGAATATGTAATTTTATATAAACTTAATTGTATATTATTCTTTTCTGCCTGCTTTAAACTAGAGGAAAGTGAATAAAGTAGGAATAAATAAATACAAAACCATATATAACATTATTTAGGTGCTGTTTGGAACGTCTTGAAGAGCAACAGTAAGAAAAGAAACAATATGATTCATTCATAAAATATATAAGTGGGATATATTTTTAATTTTTTAATATCTTCTAACACCTTCCTGCATAATAGGGTAATAGTTTTTGTAATGCTAATTCTACATGAATTACGTTCATTTAAAACACATTGCACAGGAACATGTTCAGGTGGGTTTTGAAGGTGTCCAGGGAAGGAGACTCCACAACCTGTCTGGTGAGAGAACACTTTAAATTCTCATGTTGTTTCCTTCTTGCAAATAAGGCCATCCATGAGCTGCAGCCTACATGTCTGGGGTCCAGAATATCTCCTCTGGAGTTTAGTGTTCTAATTCTTCACATACTTCTTTCTCTAAGTAGCTCCATAGCAAAATGAACCATTTGAGTCTAGGTAGAAAGTCACTTGCACATGGAAAGTGTGCAAGTATATGCATGCTCAAGGCACTGCTGTCAATTATTTTCTGGGCAAAGATCCAGTAGCTGTCCTGAAGTAGGTTTTGATTTTTACAGCTATGCAGATTTGCTGCTGAAAAGATAGCTTCAATTGTGAAGCTCTTGGTGTTTTGCCAAGAACAAACAACCCCCATTGTTTGATCCTTTATTTCTTCTACAGGTTAAGAGGGGCTGAACACTACATTATTTTTAGCTCTTCTAGTACTTTATTTCCTTCCTTTTTATAAAATTTCATAAGCAGATTTTACAGGGGAGGCAGGAAGGGATGGAGGATTGACAGATCTTGATCACTCAGAACTGATGTCCTGAGGAAGGATCGCAATGTATTCTTTGATGCATATTTCTAATGACTCTGTCTACAAGATCTTTCTTATTACACAGAACTGTGCTAGAAAACCAAAGTGTATTCACTAAAGATGTTGTAAACACAAAGTGAACAGAAGCACAAGCTTTCTGTCAAGTTATTAACATTGACTTTTCATTGTCTTCTCAGTCAAAAATGATTACTCCATACTGCTTTTCATTTCAGAAAAGTCCGAATGCATGTTCATACAAACAATGAAATAACACGAATTTACAATGTCATTGGCATCCTCAGAGGAGCTTTGGAACCAGGTGAGCATCAGGTGCATGATTATTTTCTTTTTTATCTGTGTTTGGTGAATCTGTTCTCGTGTTTCAAGAAGCTTTAAGGATTTTAGATAGCCAGATAATATGGAATCTGAGAAACCCTTAATAGTTGTCCCGTTCCTGACATCACACTGTTTTTCATTGACATTCCCAAGAATATATTTGAATAGGAATGCTAGAATTATAGATGTCATCGAATTTTTTTTATAATGCTTGTCATTTTACAGGTTTGTCTTTACATCATTCATATATTCTGCCTTTGCAGAAATTATCACAATGCAAAGTAAAAAAACCTAGTGATCATCTGGAACCTCAGCATATTGTTGTTGATACCTCATAGAAGGATATACATGAAAGACTTTTAAGTAGAAAAATATGTATAAAATATTTGTTGTCTTGATACTTTTGTAGAGTAAGTGAATGATTGCACATTACCTTAAAAATTAAATTTGTAGCACTGGTTCTAAACCTCATTTTGTTTGACACAAGTAGGGATGCAATCAAAGTAAGCACAAATAATGTGAATGTATTTTTAATTAAGGATTGTTATTGTGTGTTTATTTCTAGATAGATATATTATTTTAGGAGGTCATAGAAACTCTTGGGTATTTGGTGGTATCGATCCAACTACGGGTGCAGCTGTTCTGCAGGAGGTTGTACGGAGTTTTGGTAAAATGAAGATGGAAGGTAACTTACTACAGATGCACCATGATGGGTATGAAAAATGACAATTTTTAGGAACTTTGATGACTACTCCCACAAGCAGTTGAGTTGATTTAAATTTTCATCTCCATAGGAAGTTGTATTTCTCATTATGAAAAGATGCATAAGTAGTATTACATCTTAATTGTCTGAATTTATCCCCTCAAGTCTCTCATCAGCGTAATAGTAACCTCTAATTTTTGTGGAACGAAAATAATGCATTAAGAAGAAATGCCTCTACAATAATATATTCCTCTGAGGAGTTTAGAGAGGTTTTTTTGGTTGGTTGTTTTTTGTGTTTTGTTTTTTACTGCTATATAATTACATGCTATTTTTTAAAAGTTCTTTCAATTAACTGTGGTAATCTTTCACTAGACTTTCTAAATTTAAGTTGAATTTTCAAATTTGCCTATGTGATTGCAGGCTGGAGACCTAAGCGAACTATTATTTTTGCTAGCTGGGATGCAGAAGAATTTGGATTATTGGGTTCCACAGAATGGGCTGAGGTAAATAAAAAGTAATGTAAAAAAATCAAAACTTGAAAGTCTGTTACATGCAGCTGCAGTACCCAGTGGCATCCATTCCTAGGCTGCAACAAATAGATTCAAGGTGAAACTAGAGCTCAACAGACTCCTTCAGGTGCTGTGAAGCCCCCATATATAAATAATTAGCTACCTAACCTCTTACAACATAAGTGCACTAACTCTTCTAAGATTTAAAAATCTACTTTGATTCAAAGATAATGTCACTTGATCATCCCAATGTGGAAATCTGTTTAACAGAATGATAGCATTTTATATAACCTAAATTGGTTTGTTTTCTAACTTTCTATTGGAAGAATTCCTTAGTTTCTATAAACTAAAGCCTAGATCATGTACATGTGATCCATAAGCACACCAAGCCCTTTGTGTGGAAAGTAATCCTCCTGGGCAAATGGAAAGGTATGTAATCTATGAGTGAATAGTTCCAAATTCCTGAGAAACTTTCAGTATTGTAGAGTGTCAGGATCAGGACAATTGAGTAACTCCGCACTAGGATCCCTGACTATATTTCTGCCTTATAGAAGGATTCTGAGACATTCAGAAGTGAGGTTCTGATAATTTTTCTCTCCTTTCCTTGTTAGGTATGATTAGTTCTTAACCTGTAGGTGGATTTATTCTGCTCTTGCAAGAAATACAGGTCTTAAGTTTTCATTGCTTGCCCTCTAAAATCCAAATGAGAATAGAGCAGTCAGAAAATTGTCTCATGAAACACGTTTCTGCTGAACTATCTCCATTTATTAGTAGTGAAAGGTTTAAAAGAAATGTATCTTGTTCTGTTAGAATTTTATTTACAGGGTTATATTTAGTTGTGTGAATAGAGTTTTCAAAATCTATGAAATAAAGTACTTTAATATTTTCAGTTTAGTTTATCAGGATGTATTTCAGTAAACCACAAAATTACATAGTAAAATGATATCTGTCAGAGGACAATACCTCTGGTGTTGGTCCCAATCACCAAAGGGATTCCATCATTATTGTTAACAAAACTGAGTTTTCTGTTTGGATTTTCACAAATTCTTTCTCTCATAAACTGTTTACCTTCCAAAATTCTCTGCATCTTACTTTTGGTTTATGAGACATTTATATGAACAAAGCTTAATTTATCTTTTAAATTGTTTACTGAGATTTTAAAGATCTGACATTAACCTTTCATCACACCCGGACTTAACAAAAGTTTACTGTATTTCAAATTTCATTTGTAATTTCTTTGTCAATACATCTGTGTACATATTTAGATGCTGTCAAGAAAAAACACAATTTTTTTTAATGATAAAGAATATGAAAAATGATAAAAGATCAATTTCTCTTGATCAATTAATGAATAAATTATGAGTTCTTTTGATGTTTGAGTTGTTCATCTATTGTTACTGCTGTTCTGTGATGGTTTTTATTCAATATCCACTAATCTATCATCTGTTATTTCATTAAATGGTAGATCTAATGGATTAGAAAGCCATGAGCACAATTCCTATTTGAATCCCAATGTTTTTATGTTATTGATTTCTTGCTTTATCTTTGTGGTGTGCATTTTACATCTAAATTTGATTCAATTTCCCTAGAGACATTCCTCACAGCTTAAACCCATGTTCTCTGCAGCTGCCAAATCTGTCATGTACTAAACTTGTGGAAAATTAACCCTTGATATTCAACATATTCTGTGTAACAAAAAGACTCTGTAACTGTGGCAACATCTTTTTGTTGCATAGACAATCTCCACTGTTCATAAAACAATTTCTTTGTTTTGCAAATCTGGTTTTTCATATATGCAAGGCCTTATGTATACATATACAGGCTCACTCCTTCCCTTCATAAGCTTTCGCAGAATCTCCTCTACTGTTTGTTTTCAAGATACTAATTTCATTATGAAGTTATAAATTACCAATTCAATTTTTATTTCACATGACTGAAAAATTATTAGTTGGGGTCTAAACTGAATGAATCAAGTAACAATTACTAACCTAATTAGAATATCTATCACAAAGCCAAGACTGAGTAAAATACCACTTACTGATTAGAATTAAATTTCAAACATAATTACCAGTTAGCAAAAAAATTAAACAAGTGTGTGTACATATTTAGTATGAAAGCAATGCTCAGTTGACTCAAAACAGTCAAATTCATTTTAATAGGAAATGTCAGTGCTTTGACTTATCCATTTCTGAAATAGAAGAGCGTAGAAATGACAATACTCAAGTTTATCAGTGTATCAGAGTTCAGTGCTGGAAGGTCACATAAATAACTAGGAATTAAAAGCATGGAGGAATCCTGGCTGACCTTAGAGTCACATGTGACATGTTCAAAAAGCACAGCAAGTGCAGAATTAAAACAGATGTATAACCTTAATTTACCCTGTTATAATGCTGTTTGGTAATTTTCCTGTTCTGTCTTGCTCCCATGTGATGCAGCAGACAGTACCTATACTTTGTGGTTGCTTTCCACAATAAATTAAGTCACAGAAAGCACAAATGGATTCCATATGTCCAGATCATTGACCCATCCTCAAATATTAATATAAATAGTAAGGTACATCATGCTACTTATTCTGATTGAGTTCTTAAAGGTAATTCTGTAAAGAACAGTGTGCTTAACATGCTCTTGGCTAAGTGTCACAAATTGAAAATAACTAAACTTTTACAACTCCAGGAAAATGCCAGAGTCCTCCAAGAACGGGCAGTTGCTTACATCAACACAGATTCTTCTATAGAAGGTATATCTTTTATTTTTAAACTCAATTTACTTTGTAGATGTCAATTTTAATAGTTCCCTGTGCATTATTTATTTCATCCAGAGCTGGCAAACATAAGATAGATAATGTGATGTTCAGCACATTGCATAGGAACACGTTCTGGTAAGTTTTGAATGTGTACAGGGAAGGAGACTCCACAATCTCTGGTGATAGAACACTTTAAATTCTCATGTTGCTTCCTTCTTGCAAATACGGCCATCCATGAGCTGCAGCCTACATGTCTGGAGTCCAGAGTATCTCCTATGGAGGACTTCAGTATTCTCTGCTAATGAACTGAGTGGTCTGAATGTTTAACACTCTCTTAACTGCATTAGCTTTAATTTACAATTAAAGTTTTAAGATATGGCAGACTGCTCCTTGTTCTCCTTTCCTTGTGGAATTATAATATTTTTGGACAGTAATTTATGATGATCTTAAGATAATTTGTATTGGGACCTTAGGCTTACATTTTATAGGAATAGGACCCATTTTGGTGCTTTGGGACAATATGGTCACCTTTGTTCATGAGCAAGGAGAATATGCAGGGAGTTACATATGAATTATGGCACGGTTATTCTATAAAAAAGAGCACTGAATAGTGGTTCACAGAACAACCTGATCTGCCATTATCCAATTTACTATGACCTTCAGATTATGAGAAGAAACTGTCATACAGGAAGTCTGCTTAGAAACTGGATTTTGAATTTTGGGTCTAACACTATGACCTAAATCACAAAGTCCTTTTTAAATACACTGAGCTTTATTACAGAAGGACTTAATTTACTGTTGTCCATGATGAAATAATTGTCAGTGAAGGCTTGTGAAGCTGTGTCCTGCACATAACCTCAGTTATGCATGGCATTTCTCTTCCTCTGTTAAACCAAACTTACTGTGAATAAAATGGATATCAACAGGCACATTTAAGAAGCCTTTGAGTTCCTGTCAGCAGAAATTTTTGTCTGTCACTAAAGGATTGGAAAGAAAGAAAGAAAGAAAGAAAGAAAGAAAGAAAGAAAGAAAGAAAGAAAGAAAGAAAGAAAGAAAGAAAG